>NW_019379817.1:158636-286344 GCF_000648655.2 Copidosoma floridanum
CCCTGGTTAACTAATTGTTGTTTACATCGCCACTACTACATTATATATTATATAGCCAAACAGACTCAACGTAGCAGACGACACACGGCGGACGCACTGCTGCCGTGCGTGGCCCGGCCCCCGCGGCTCGCATAGTCTCGTTCGTCGTTTAAATACGTTATAAAAACGAAAAACCCCTCTTTTTTTATTGTCGATATCTACATAAAAATGTCTCATCTTTCGATCTAGACTATCAAAAAAATTCCAAAAGTTGAAGATCATGGAGATAAAACGTGTTTTTCAAACAAGTGCATTTTTCGAGGTTATGGGAGCAAAGTTTTCGAAAAACTGATGCCACCACTGGAAAGCTGAGGAAAAAATACGTAAGAATATGTTTTTAGATAATGTTTTTATCAAAGTTTTGACACCGAAACGACGAGTTGAAAACGTCGTGTTTGACGCCCGCGCGGGCCGTCCACCACGGTGCTGGGACAGTTGACGTGATTCTCCCCATATATACATGGTAATAAATAAAATCTTAATTTACAATTGCGTACAGAGAGTTCTGTGTCTTCGTGGTTATGATATAGCTGAATTTAATAGGTTATTTATTTAACCTCTTTAAATTAAGCGATACTTCCACAATTATTATTATTATTTAATAATTATGTAACATATTAATTTTTAATGTATTTGTATCATGTCATACATATACATGTAAGAAATAATGAATGTTACGTTGTTCTAAAATAATAGTAACACAAAAAAAGTTGAATGCACCAAGAATTTCATGCTTATTTATGAATTAAAAAAGACTTTATGATGAATACATTACAGTATGTTATTAATAAATATTAATACATAATAAAACATGACTTCTATATATCATCAATATTTATTGAGTCCATCTATTTGCCTCCTTAGTGGTGTGGAAAAAAAGATGACAATTATTTTTTTTACCTTTACCAAGAAAAATGGTGTAGGGGGATGTAGAGGGGCTGAGGGGAGGTTTTAGGAAAAAGGTAAAAATGTCAAATTAACGGTGAGAAACGTCTTAATTAGAAAATTGATCGATGATTCGGCATTTTTTATATAATATGTAATTAAGCCCTTTTATTGCGAATAAAATAGTTATGATTATTTTTAAGTTGTTGAATAACGTTCAAATCATGTTTTAAAGTTTGTTTTGCTTACATCTCATAACGGTTTGAAATGCAAAAAAATAAAAATACCAGCGTGTAGGGCGAAAATTTTTTATCAATAAACACTTTTTTTTGTTTTGACAAGCGCAAAATGTTGAGAAAGAAAATGAAAAATGCCTTTTGGCAGTACGTGAAAGAGTAAATAAGATTGAAAGAGCCGTTCATCGTCTGCTGTCGCTGTTGCTCTCTCTCTCTCTCTCTCTTTCTCTCTCTTTCTCAACGAAGCTTACGCTCGGGCACAATAACGCACAGGTATCCAAAAAAAGACAAAGAGGAGAGAGACAGAGAAAATAATATACATGAACGTACTGTTAAACATAGGTATATACCTAGGTAGTTTAGATATTCTTGACATGTATTGTTGTTCTTTCTTGTTCTCTTTGTTTATGCATTCATGAATAAAAAACTTTTAACATAATTTTTTATTAGCTTTTATCTAACCTATAATATTTACTTATAAAAATACATATTCGTCTTCTTACTAGTAAAATATGAAATTATAATTATTTAGGGTAAAAAAAGATCATTACTTTTTCATCGTAGACAATTAAATATCACTGATATCAATAACGTATTCTTTGATGTTTTACANTTTATCTAACCTATAATATTTACTTATAAAAATACATATTCGTCTTCTTACTAGTAAAATATGAAATTATAATTATTTAGGGTAAAAAAAGATCATTACTTTTTCATCGTAGACAATTAAATATCACTGATATCAATAACGTATTCTTTGATGTTTTACATCTGTCAGGGGTCCCAAGATCAACACCTGGTTTTTTTATTTAGTTTTTTGCTTATATCTCTACTTCTGTTGCTCTTAGAGGTATGTTACGACCGTCAATCTCTTTGTCATTTAATTTCCTATAAAGTGTACGCTTTTTCAATCCATTATTTATTGCTAATAACACTACAATGTCAAGGCACTGAGAAAAAAAGTTTTTTGTACCGAAAAACTTTCTATCAACGTAGAAAAAAAAATATCACGTCAATTTTAATGTAACAGTAAGAATATATGTACAAAGTTGCAAAACAAAAAACTATTTGTAAAATAGTAAAATAATTATTAGTTTTGTGCTAATTAATTTTTTGAAGTGAAAGTTTCAAGTGTTATTATAAACTTCACGGTTGATTAATGGACATTTTGCTTTGCTAAAAACATTATATTTAATTTTAATAATGATAACAAATAAAAACTGATTTTTAAGATTTTGAAGTTTTCTACACAAAAAAATTGGCATTTGTCTATAAAATGTTGAATAAATAAATGAAGTCAACTTCTGATTTGCAAGAAACTATTTTTTCCGTATTCCTGGGAAAATTTTTTAGGGGATAAATCAATTCTCTCTTTGCTAGATAAAGTAAGATTTAAAAAACCATGTGTGGGTCTTGGGACCCCTGGCAGAAGTGAAACTTCCAACTCAAATATTATGAAACTTAGTAAGTATAACAAAAACTGAGAAAATTAGATCACAAAAAATTTTAATATGTTTTTAAGAATCCGATATTGAAAGAGTAAAAATTTTATCATTACGCATTCGAGCACACGCAAGCTCACGCGAGCATACATATACTTATGTTACATGTGATTAGCGAATTCTAAGTACTATCATGTTTGCTTTGATAAATGTGTTAGTATATGTACGAATTGTTGGTCATGTAATGGAAAACGAAACAAAAATTTTGCCCATAACGCCCTGAAAAAAAGGTACTGTTGTCCAGTTACGTGGGACAAAAATTCCTTTTATTTAAAATTACTATTCGTGCATTTTATATGACATCATATATGTACAATCAATTATTGTTTAAATCATTGTACCCGACAAATTAAATTTTTTTTTTAATTTTGGCTACCATGAAAGTAAAATAACCTCATGAACTAAATCTAAAAATTGGTACAATAGTGATGCTNTTGTTTAAATCATTGTATCCGACAAATGAAATTTTTTTTTTAATTTTGGTTACCATAAAAGTAAAATAGTCCACTTTATCTAATTGAGATTAAGAAAAACAATAAACATACAGCTATTTTCTTGTTTTCAAAGGAAAGATTGTCGTATTATACATATTTAATACTTTATGCACGTTTTTTTAAGTATAAAAATGTATGTAATCACCGAGACGTGCAATGCGTATATATGTATACAAAATACATACGTCTAATTTACCTTTTGTATGGGTACAGCTGTTGTTTTTCTCTTCATTTCTCTTTTCTCTATACTTTTTTTTTTTCTTTTTTTTTTGTTTGATGGAGCGGGGAGGAGAAAATCTTCATAGACACCCCAGCTAATCCGGTGGTAGTGTCAGATTCACCCGGTGTGCCTACCGACTGAAAACTAACCTCCCCGCATGGGACAGGTCCGTGAAGACCACTCCCCTAGAAGAAAAAAGGGCATAAGAGGAGAAAGAAGAAGTAAAATAACGGAGAATTTCGGAGGCCGACTCGCTCTCGAAGAGATGAGAGGAGGGGGCACTCACGCATCTGGGCGAAGCTCGAATCTTGGCTTGCGCCGGAATAGAGTTGGAGAAGCTTAAATTTTGTGTTATTGTATGTGTGTGTGTGTAGATGTGTGAGTCCGCTAGGTATTATGTATTTGGAAGCGTACTTGTGATTAGTGTAAGTGTTGTATAGGGTTGAGGCCGTAGAGGATACGGCGGATAGAAGGGTGCTCCTGAAGGGAGCGCACGAATTGAAGTCGCGTTCGTTTCGTCGAGATCATGGAGATGGAGATGATGCATCCGATGAGAGCAGGGGAGATTAAAGACCTAGAGTATATTGAGGATCCTCAGGGTTCTGTGCTAGAGCGCAGGGACGTCTTATAAGGTCGAAGCGACCGGGTTGGAGGTTCGCGAGTGCGGCAATGGTGGGGTTTGGGTGGTCCGTAATGAAGGCGCGGATTTTAGACGCAAGGACGGGGCTGCTTGTATTGGAGGGACGATGTTAAACTCCTTGATAATCTGGGTATTCCTGATGTACCACAGAATACCCAGGACCGACCTTAGAATTTTCATGAAAGGGCCCTGGATGCCCTGTAGTCGGTTTCCCTTTGCAGCGCCCCACGTTGGTATCGCGTAGGTGCTAATGCTCTTAATGATGGCGTTGAAGGTGCGCAGTTTGGTCTTCTGGGAGACGGCTTTGTTGTTGAAGAAGGACTTTAGTTGCATGAAGGCTCCATATGCCTTTCCGCGGGTGCTGTTGATGTGCCGAACGTACGTGAGTCGACGGTCTAGCGTTACGCCAAGGTACTTGGTGGAGTAGCTCCAGTCGATTGTTACTCCGTTGACCTTTATCTTCTGCAGTTTCTTCCTTGGATATTTCCAGGAGACGAGCATGGCTATAGTCTTTTGCCTCGTTTACGACCAGTTTCCAAAGACTATACCTGTTATGGAGAGTGACGATGTGCTCGTTTAGAAAGGTGGTGCACCGAGAGTGTTGTTTTGACGTGCAACTGACCGCGACGTCGTCTGCATAGACGTACGCCTTGATGTTTTTGCGCTGGGGCAGGTCGTAGCAAAATATGTTGAAAAGGGTGGGTGAAAGTTTGGAGCCTTGGGGGACTTCGGAGGTTATTGGACGGGGGTTGGAGAGGGAGTCGCCTACTTTAACGCAGATAAATCTGTCCGAGAGGAAAGATTTGACGGTGCCCATGAGGTAGTGTGGAAAACCTAACTGTATAAGCTTGTACAGGAGGCCCTCGTGCCAAACTCTGTCGAAGGCCTGCTGTACATCTAGAAAAGCAATCACGGTAAAGTTTTTGTGGATAAAGCTATCGAAGAGGTCTTCGGTGACTCTCAGAAGCTGGTGAACTGCCGAATGTCTGGCTCTAAAATCGTACTGCACGTCTGGAAGGATGTTATTTTTGTGGTGTGCTTGTTTAGGCGGGTGAGAATGACACTTTCAGTGATTTTACTGGGCGATGAGAGTAGGCTAATGGGTCTGTGGCTCGCGGGGTTTCTAAGGGATTTTCCCGGCTTCGGGAGGCAGATGACCCTAGCCACCTTCCACGCAATTGAGAAATAACGAAGGCGCATCACGGCGTTGTTGATGTTGCAAATCGCCGTGATGAATTTTTGAGGGAGGATTTTCAGGACGTTATTGGAGATAACGTCATTGCCAGTGGCTTTTCGAGTTTTTAGGGAGCAGAGGATGCCTCTGATTTCGAAGGGTATGCAGTGTTCGAAATCTGGATTGTCAAGGACCTGTTGTCGCACGATGTGAGTGATCCTCGCGTGTTCCTGCGCTAGTTCTTCAGCGCTAAGGTTGGGGGAGTATTGATTTTGCAGCGAATTTACAAAGATCTCTGCTTTGTCCGAATCTATCGAGTAGAGTTTGTTCCCTTGTTGAAGGGGGGGCGGGAGGCTGTTTGTTACGGAGTTTTTTAACGACCTTCCAAGCATTTCTTGGGTGGGACTCTGCCTCGGCTATGAATTTGTTAAATTCCTTGTTTCGGAATTCGAAGATTTTGGATTTGGCTTTCCTTTCAAGGGAGTTAAGATGAACTTTAAGTTCGGGGGTTCTCATTTTTTTCCAGAGTTTATGGACTCTTTTCTTCTCCTTGATGAGACGCAGGAGGTTGCGAGGGAGTTTAAGTGTGTGTTGGGGAGCTGTGGTTGTTGAGGTGGCTTCGTGTGTGCATTTGTTGAGTTCGTCAGTGAATTCTTCTACTGCTATGTCGAGTTTTGTTCTGGACATGATGGGACGACATTTAAATGGGGAGGATTCGAGGTTATACGCAAGGTGGACCCAGTCTATGCGGCTCGTGGTAACGGGTATGGTGAAAAGAGATCTTGGGATCTCTAGGTAGACTGGGTTATGGTTGCAAGGGAGGTCTGGGGATGTTCGTGGTTCCGTAGGGATGGTCAAGTTTTTCGTCAGGAATATGTCTAAGATGTCTGGGTCTTGGTCTGGTGAGCTGGGGTAGTGAGTTGGTTTACTCGGAACCTCAATGTTGATGTTGAGGTTGTGCAAGTGTTTGAGGAATGAACGACCCTTAGGATTTTCGTGTTTGCATCTTCACGATTTGTGCTTGGCGTTTAAATCACCAGCAACTATCGTAGTAATGTTGGAGTCAAACAGCGGGATTATGCATTGGAGGTTTGGATCATCCGTCGGAGGAGAATAGAGGGAGATGATCCTGATGGAGGCAGATGAGGTGGTGTGTACTTCAATGCCAACTGCTTCGCAGTTGGCAGCGTCCGTACTTATGACTCGATGGCGAATGCCCTTGCGTACAAGGATAGCCACTCCGCCATGGGATTTTTCGCGTCTGACACGTCTGTGCACCGTGTAGTTTGATATGTAGAGTGTTTTTGTGTTGTCTAGGTGTGTTTCAGGGATGCATGCAATGTCGATGTCTTTTGTCTGGAGTATGTGTGTGAGTTCAGTCGTTTTGTGTGTGATGCTGTTCGCGTTCCAGTTGAGTAGTGTAAAGTCTCTGTCTAGCGTGCTGCTGTTCTGTTGCCCTCAAGACCGGACACTCTTTGGTTGAGGCGAGTCAGCAGGGTTATGATTGAGTGGAGGATTGTCTCCGTGGTCTGGGGTTTGTTGAGCAGAGGAGTCGGGGGAGGAGCTCCCGTTCGGTGTTGTTGAGAGGATGTCACATTCACATATGACATCCCCGGGCGAATGATGTTCGAGCCTTGGGCTGTTGTCCGAGGGGTGGCTCTCCTAAAAGGGGGGGAGGTGGGGTAGTGCTTTTCTTTGGAGTATGAACTTCTTTTTGGGGGATTTTCGGACAACCCCGGTAGAAGGCGTGGTGCTTACGATGGCAGTTAGCACAGTGAGGGGTGACTTGGTCCTTGTCCTTTTTTGGACAGGTTGTGGTAGCGTGGTTTAAACTGCAGAAACCACAGACGAAGGCGGCGTGGCAGTAGGCTGCCGTGTGGTTTAACTTTTGACAGCGACGGCATTGAGGTACATCACTCGATTTGCGCTTCTGTTCCATTCTGACAGAAGTGCCTCCGAGTGACCTGAGGTTATAGATGTCGTTGGATTCGGCATCCAACGCATCCAGGTACACGATAACCAGGGACCAGGTCCGTTTACCCTTGGTCATGCAATAGACCCGACGGGCGGATGGTACTTTTTCCTGGATCATCTCCAGGATTTCTGCTTCCTTATAGCCAATGTTGACTCCACGGATGACAACTATCATTCCACGATCCTCGTGAAGTTGATGGGTGGTAAGTTTGACCTTTTTCTCGTCAAGGTCGTGGACGATTCGTCGAAAGCTGTCGACGTTCTCGGGGTACACGCGAGTGCCTTCAGAGGTCGTAATAGCGCGGCGGACAGGGATGTTCTCTGCTATGAGGGCTTTGTTAATCCTGGGCCATAATTTTTGGTCCAGAATTGTGATCGGTCGAGGTGCCTTCTTTTTGAGGGCGCTGTTGGTTTCCTCTGAGTCATGTTGAGCTTTGTCCTCGAGGTGACCGTCGAATGCGTTTTTCCCTGCTTGGGAGGAGCTTGGTAGGGGTTGGGAGTCGCGAGACTCTTCAAACTCCATATCGGAGAGTTCGGAATTTGAAAGTGACACATTGGTCACTAGTTTTGTACGCCTTCTCTTTGCGGCGGGTTTCTGGACGGTCGAATTTGTGGAGGCATTTTCCACTGGCCTAGGGCTGGGCATGGGAGGGGGCTACTTTGTTCCTGAAGTGGAGGGATTTAGCAGGTTTAATGGGCCGCGGTTTGCGGGTGACGGAGAGATGAAATCCGGAATTTTTACCGGGGTGTTTTCCGCTGCTTGGGGGGACTTAGTATAAATAGCCGCGATAATGTTGTCCTTCTCCTCGTTGGATTGGACAAGTTTAGCAATTTGCTGGTTGGACTTTTCCAGCTGGATAGAGTACTCACTCGTAATATTTTCCAGGTACTCGTTCCGCTGCCGGAGTTCGGCGAGTTCGGCTGCGATTTTTGCCAGTGTATCGCCACGGGAGAGTGGGCTGCGTTCCCGCTGAGAGTTGTGTCGGTTGACGCGGAGGTCTCGGCTCTTCAGCTCAAGGGATCGCTGGTCCATTGGCCGGCTGACTGTCATGTCAGACACTGTGGGGAACTGTGCACTATCGTCACTTGCACTAGCACTGTCACTTGCACAATTTAGCCCGGACATCTCGGAAGATGATGAGTCTGTTTCTTCCAACAGCGCGTCGAAAGAGTTAGTCACACTGACTTGAAATTGTGGATTATCCACTGTGCTCATTTTTTGGCTGTGCCCTAGTGAAGGGCTAGCCAATTGAGCCACCCCTGAGGGCGGTGTGTACGCGGGTGTATAATTTAGCGGAAACACAGTCGCGCGGCGCGACTAAGTCGCGTTTACGGAAAGAGGAATAGGTAGCCCTGAAAAGAGCCGTTTAGAGAGAACTCAAATCTGAGTAAGAGCGATGCGTAACGGGCATGCGCAGAAAGCGTGCGTTCAGTACGAGCGCTCGAGCAAGACTGTTCTCTATACTTATACACCTTAGCTTGAACTTAAACGCCTTGAGCAAGCAAATCGGTTTAGTGTTAACTGTAGAAACGTACATACTAATATAGCTATAATATATGTATACATAAATAAGTATAGTACTAGCGTGAGGGGAAGGGAGCAAGCGGCATACATGCAAGAGAAAAAGAGACGGAACGGTAGACAGTAGAGTGGCGCGTGCTGCGATAGAGTGAGACGGAGTGGAAGAAAGTGTATAAGAGAGAAAATTGAGAAGAGGGCTTGGGCCGTAGGGTGGGTGGCTATGTTTTTTCGTGACGCATTTCCCCTCACGTGGCTGTTCACGGCCCAACATAAGAAGTTTCACTTCAAAAATCCTAGGAGGGACTTCTACTCTACGGCATGCCTGTCTTCGTCACATAGTAACACACACTCATTCACTCTGTTCACAATCCCAAGGTACTCTACTCCACTGATCCTCTCTCCACTCTGCCCTACTCGCTTTTGCTCTATACGCTCATGCTGTTTTTCTCTCTCTTTCGCTCATAGAGAGATGCGCCCTTCGATATTAAAATGATCGAGTCACAGTCCTTATTTAAGGAGGCTCTTTACAAACATTTACTTGATTGAAGTTAGCCCTATCTTGCCAACCATTCAGCGGCTTTTGTGTAAAAATGACATTGTTATTTTGATTGTTGTATCAATTTAACTTAACTAGTTATAATTGTATAATTTGATTAGCTTATAAAAGATGCTTATGCTTGCGTGGCTTTTACGTTCTGCTGTATTAAGAATTACTTATTGAATTTATACTTATATTTTTGTAGTTATTTTTTTATTTAATTATTTGCCATGTACTTCTTTTCCATTCGGATCTTGAATCCTTGGCATAATAAAATCTGTTATCTATCTATCTATCTATCTATCTTTCAGTAGAGTACGTCCGAATAGACGTGTGTACGAATTTCCTCTTGACAGCTTGCAAATTTCGCCTTCTCACATTATTGTTGATCTTCTTTTAGGTTTTTTTTTTTAATTCACAGGCACATCCAGACTCCTGTTGGCTCTAATTTCTGAGAGCATCCAACGGCCGCTTTCTCGCCATGGAGTCTGCTATCACTTATTACAACTAACGATGGCTATTCAAATCTTGTTACTATTAAGCAGACAATCTTTTTCAATTGTTGTGATTTTTTAATGTGGTAGGATCTGTCTTGCCTAAGTGCTTCCTGGACTGCTATATCCCCCTTTTTTGTAGAGCTTCAATTTTCACCAGCTGGAAATCATCACAAGGTACTGTCGTTAGCAAATGAGACTCTTATCACTGGCTGATGAGGTGTATATTTTTATTGAATTCAATGTGAATTTGAGTTTCAACGTGTTGTGTGATAGTGTGGTTCTATTATTATTACATTATTTAATAACGTATAACATGCGTTTTCTCAAGTTTCATTAAAATCGTAAGATAATGAGTTTCATTAAATTAATGTATGCTATAATATAAATTTGTGCTATTATTTGTTAATTACGATTATCGGTGGATAATTGTCTTAGCTTGCGTATTTAATCAAATATTAGTATGTACGTATACGTGTAATTTTTTGTATCGGTCTTGTAATTATTTTTTCTGTTATTTTTATACAAATACGCCGTAATGTCTGATTACGTCAGTATATATGTTTCATACGTAGCTTTGACAAAATTTTCTCTTTAAATAGGACATTTGTTTGTTCCTAAGTCTGTTACCATATAATGCATAAATCTGTTGTTGTATGTCGCCGTTTTGATTCTTTCTCTGGGCTAAATAAACGTGTACGTTGCTCTGCTTGCTTCAAGCCTTATCACTCCAGATGCGTGGATTTAATCGGGTTTACTAATTTCAAAAGAGATATTTTTAGTGTTACTCCTTGGTTATCGTGCGAGATTTAGTTTTATATGTTAACTTTAACTCCCCATAGAAGGCTCTGGATTATTTTTCTAAGATTTCTAAGCCCTTGCGTGAAGAATCTAACCGTAAGCTTTTACACTTCGTTACTTTTTTCTATAACAATGAAGGTGTCTAGACTGCATATTTCATCGTCTCTTCCCAAAAAATTATATGATACCATAAATACTCAGAATTTCGAGCTGATCATGCTGCAAAACCTTCCTAAAACCTTAGAAGATTATAAAAATGATCATCATAATGATATGAAGGAGTTTCATGAATCATTGACATTAGTAAATACCCATATTGACGAGCTCGAAGGTTTCGTTACATCGCCGGTTGCTAAAGTCAATGAGGTGATCTCTTCATTGCGCGCATCGGTGAGGGCCAATGATGCCAGAGGTCTATGATCACACTCATAGTTGAAATAGTAATATAACTTATGTGACTGCATCAGTTATTTTAATGGATGAAGAAATAACCAAGTGTGTTTTTAATGCCGTTAGATGCTATAGTTTTTTTCCCACTAGTCACATCGCACCATCGTTGGGCTTCAAAAGTCTCAGCAGTGCCAGCAAATCAAAGGACTGCAAGCCACGATGTTGTGGAACGCTTGATTTTGGTGGATATTAAAGAGCAGGTCGTGTGATGTGCTAGTCAGCTTACAAAAGTAAATTTGAATGCATTGTTTGGCATAGGTGGTAATATAACCATCTAGCTTCGGTCCTTACATCCCTCATTAGTTTATAATCTGTGGCGTTAAGCCATTAAACATTATAAGATAATAAATTACGCGCTTCCAAATCTTATAAATCTTGATAACAATGCAATTTTAAGGCTTCCTGGAAATAAGTTCCTAAGACTTAATTGTATGTGTAAGGAAGGTGGAGGTGTAGAAGTACATTAAAGGGAAATTTTCTAGTAAAAATTTTAGGATTCTCAGATCCAATTTTTTATAATACACCCGAGTTTTTGATCATTAAAATTGCGTTGGTTACACAGATTATTTTATTTACAGTTGTTTCTCGGCGTTCCTACTCAGTTTTTCCCCATGCCTTCTTCCCGATATCGTCTACTTTCCTGCCCAAATACAATAATGTTGTCCTTACTGAAAACTTTAATGTGAATATGTGAACTATAGATCTAGCATCTCATTTTTTAAGTGGCTGCATTGACTTATATTCACTAATTTTAGTACCATCTGGACTAACTCATCATATCGTTTATCGTAAACGCTTATCGCACATACGGCTAGATTTGTTTATAGTCCGCAATCTGCCAGCTGTACGTTTTTTAAAGCAGTCCAATACGCCATTTATCACGGGTCACGATCCAATTGAAATGACACTCAAACTTGAAAGACTACCTTCAGCCACCAATAGTTTTAGATCACGCAATTTCAAGGCTGTATAGGTGAAGATCCTCAATTAATACATAGCACGAGCCTTACCGTTACATATCCATTTATCGCAGGATCCTTATTTCCTTGCGATTGGCCTTACTGAGTCGATTATTTCGATTTTCGACGCAACTGCACCCTTTCGCAAAGTCACGATTATGACATCTTATTAACCTTTCCTGAAATATGTTGTGTGATGAAACGGCATGATAAAGCCTACAAACGTGTTGTCGTCTCGGACTTTGAAGTTAACTTTAAAACTTGCTTGATACCTTGAAAAAACGATTTCTTGCAGAAAAAATTAAATCTGCTCTGGATTCTAAAACCAAATGGTCTGAAATCCAAATATTTGAGCTTTGAGACTCAAGACTGCCATCGCCACGGAGTCGTTTCACCCTCGATGATCTTAATGTTAACTTTGCGATCGTTGAAATTCAGGGGCCCTCGTTAAATTGTAGGACCTTCTGGAGGTTTTAATTGATCTTCTAAATCACAGTCGATCGGTATTTAAATTTTTGCCTGTCTCGTAGCAAGATATTAGCCTTACATTTCGGCGTAGTGACTCTAATCTCTAATGGTGCGGATGGTGTTTCCGCTGCAATGCCGAGCAATGTGAGCACTGGTCCGCTTACTACATTAGTAAATGCCTCGTTTAGGGATAGTATTTTTCCGGTAATATGAAAAAGTACCTTGATTACCCCGCTCTCAAAAGCGAGGGCCCTCACTATCATGTCTGACATTATACCAATTTCTGAGGTGTCTGAGTTGTCTAAGGTCCTTGAAAGACTAGCACATGTTCAGATTTCTGATTATCTGGAGAGTCAGGGTGTCCTTGCCCTTAATCAGGCAGAGTTCCATAAGGGCCCTATCACTTAAGCGGCGATGTTTAATGTCCTTGATGACGTGCGATCAGCTATCAATACCAGCAAATTAACAAAGCTTGTCCTACTTGATTTCTCATAGGATTTTGACTGCATTTCTCATAAACTTCTTCTTGAAAAACTGCGGATGTTTTGTTTTGATGACTCCACCATTAACTGGTTTTATAGCTATATTGTATGGTGGGAGCAAGCCGTTTTCTGAGATGGAACTGCAGGATCCAAATGACTTTCACTATTAATTGGGGTGTCACAAAGCAGTATACTTGTCAAACTGCTCTCTCTCATTTTTATGAATGACTTGCCTGGTTCTTCGTTTCTCTAAACACTTGATGTATACTGATGACCATATGTAGATTGTTCTCTTGGTGATTTGCACAGAGGAATAGAAAAGGCAACTCATGATTCACAGGCTGCGTCAGTTGGTTCTGACGACCTTCTACTCCCATTTATCAAGCAGTGCTAACCTGCGATCTCTGATGTCTTAGTTAATATTTTTAATTTCTTCTTACGGCATGGTGTTTTTCCTGAGGCTTGAAAGAGAGCAATTGTGATACCGATGCCCAAAAAATAATTGGCCACTTCTTTTGACTGCTATCGACATATCAGCGTACTATGTGCTTTTTGCAAGCTACTAGAGACCGTTGTTTATAAGTAAATGATGGAGTTCATTGATGATGTTTATCTTTTGGACCATCGACAGTCTGGGTTCAGAAGGTATCTCGAGCTTTTGACCTAGTCAATGTCCTGATACTATCAAAAAAACTCCGTGCATTTGGATTTTCTGATGTTTGCGGGTGAATATCGTCATACCTATCCGGTTGTTCTCAGTCTGTTAGAGATCTAAAGGGCCGGCTATCTTGTCTTGGCCACTATATAGGACGATTGGTATTCTGCAGGGTAGTGTCCTCGGCCTCTTGTTGTTCTTATTGTTTTCCAACAATCTTTGCAGTATATGTACGGACGTTAGCGTGCACCAGTACGCTGACGACTTTTGCATATATCCCTCTGGTAGTATCCTAGAAGTTGGATAGATTGTAGATTGTATTAATGGTCTAAGTGTCGTTTTGTCCTGTCAGGTTCTTATCAGAGCTTACTCTTTTAGGTGTTACGCTTAATTAAGAATTGAATCATAAAAGTTACTGCACAGCTGTTTCAAAACAATGCCTTAGCACTTTTCTGCGGCTTAGAAGGTACTGATTGTCTGCTTCTTGACACTAGACTACTGTCAAATCACTCGTCTTCCTTCATCTAGCGTATTGTGCCCCTGTCGTCGTGGGCCTCACTTTGAAAATGAAAACAAAGCTTGAACATACTCACTACCTATCTCTCTCTCTCTCTTTCTCTCTCGGGAATAGAGCTTAAGATGACTCGCTGTATGAATGCTGCTCTTCGCTTTATTGATGATATTCGAAAATTTGAGCATATCACGCCAGCTTACAAAAAATACGGTAGTATGTCATATTCTAACAAAAAAATGTTATGTTGTGCCTTTTGCAAAGAATTCTTACATCACAAAAGCTTACTTATATTGCCGAACTATTAACCTTCAAATCTGTCTCACCAACCATCTACAAATATTAATACATAATTCTAATTAAATCCTTCATTGTTAACGTAAAGACAAAAGTCGTAATTGCTTTGTTTGAAATTTAATTTTTTTTTTAACTCATCAAATGTTTCATACAATACTCTAGGACTTTTTAAAATCCATACAACGCTCGATTTTATTAACAGACTTTGTTTCCGTAACTTTAACATTCTTTGGGTTGATTTTTATATATTTCAGATTTAATTTTTAGGCACGACTGATACTCAGTAGTGCCTTATATTTTTGCCAGAGCAAAAAGGGTAAGTACCTTTAAAACTAATTGTTTTTGTGTAAAAAAAGTTTTGGTATGAAAAAAAATTGCGATCGTGGACCTCAGCGCCAGGGGTGTATGTATGTATGTATGGGCGTAATCAAGTTTTTTGATTATCTCATGCAGTTTTTGTTGGATTGGGCTAAGATTTGATAAATAGCTTCTTCTTTTATGTCTTACGTGATGGTTTGAAATCCACAAGTTTTCTCTTTTAGAAAAAAATGGTAGCCGTATTAAGATGGTACTTTCAGTGAAAAAAAAAGTTTTTTGGCTATAACTTTATAACGTGATATTTTTGAGGTTTGCTGTGAAAAACAAGATTGTAGATAAACTTGAAATACAACTTTTTCATATTTAAAATTTACCCAAAACCCAAACGCTCTGTGAGCCAAAAAGTGCTCAAAAATCTCAAAAACGTAGTTTTCCCCTATCTAACTTATTTGTTTTGTAGTTTAAATAATGATGTTAAACGTAAAAGTTGTGGATCTTATTTAAATACAACTTTTTTGTGTAAAACATTTTTACCTAGGATGTAACGCATACATTCTATGAGCCAAAAAGTGCTTGTAAAATGAATAAAAGTCGTTTTCCCCTATCCAACTTTTTTGTTTTGCACTTGATATAGTAAGTTAAACGTGATAGTTGAAAGTCTTGTCAAAATATAACTTTTTTGTATTTAACATATTCAGTTATAATATTAAATTTGAGCTCTAAATCGCAAAAATGCCAAAAAATTGTAAATTTATCGTTTTCCCCTATCTAACTTACTCGTTTTTTTATTTACATTTCAGATTACAAAGTTAACGTAAGACTTAAAGATCTTTAAAAAATGTAACATTTTTTTAACTAAAATTTATGTCTGTAAGATAAAATTAAAGCCATAAATCACAAAAAACGATATAATACTAGCTTGTTCAGAATACATACGATTGACACTCAATGCAAAGTTAAGGGCGATAACCATTGTGTTCTATGGCTTTCTTTTTTTTTTCATCCCGTGGAAATGTGAACATTTTTTTACCAACCCTACACCGAATAGTACCAATTTTTCACACAGTACGGTAGTAACAGAAATATATTCCCTCGTATCAGTTGTACCTTAAAAAACACAGTTTTTGCATAAATTTAGCCACTTGTTTTTATTTACAGACGCTGTTTTAACACGCATTTACTGAAAACCTCTTACTACTAATCTTGCTACAGTTTTTATAACTTCTGGCTAGTGTCATACATTTGTTTGTGCCTCTCTTATTAAGCATCAACCCATATCTGTAGCTGACCTATCACACTTTTCTGTAATACCGGTTATTTCATGTAGATATGGTGCACATGACAATAATGAATTTCCTTTAAACTTAATGAAATTATGCACGCCTTTGTTATAACATTTTTTTCCATTACCGTAATTTAATTTTTTTAATATTTTACCAAATCGATTTACAACCAAATTGACATAGTCATTAAAACAATCAATAGTTTCTGATTTTTATTTCATACAATAAATTTTTGCACATTTGCTATATTCATCAATAAAAGTTAAAAAACATTTTTCTCCTTTGTAACCCATTGTATTGTGTGTTCCATTTGATTCAGTGTGTATAACTTCTAAAATTTCTTTCACGTTTTTTCTTTGATTTTCAAATTGTTTATTTGCCATTTTGCTTTTAATGTAATTCACACTCTTCTTTTCATTGTTTTTTAGTTTATCTGGCATATTATCGATCATTTTGTTTTTCACTAATTTATCTCAATATTGAAAATTTACATGTCTGAATAGTTAGTGCCATTTGTTTTGTTAATATTTTATTATTTATATTATTTTTTTTCTCTAAATACTGTTGACATATTTTTTGACATCTCTATTTGAAAAACTTTTCGTATAATACAAGCCGTTTTCTACTTTACCTGTAGTCATTAGTTCGTTCTTTGACTTACAATATATTTTTGCAAAATTTTCTATTACTACAATTTTACTAAATTTAGCTATTTTTAATACACTGAGTATATTTCTTTTTTAGCCTTTAAAAATTAACATTGTTTAACTCTACTCTCAACTTATGCACAGAGATCTTCTAAAGTACTTCAACAGCAGTGATCAGCGTGTACAGCAATTCATCCTGAGTCGAATAGCATAAAAAAAAATTTTCGGACGATTGGATTTTTAAATAAGATCCATTTCAAGATTGTTCGTTTTAGGCCTATTTAGAATGCTTTTCCAGTAGCCTGGGCTGGCATAGAGCATGTTGTTGATCGATAAATAACTGCATAGCAATGAGTTGTACATTGGTAAGCTATGTAAAAATATGTTTGACAGCGGCCGGGAGGTGGTGCTCATACAATTAAGAATGAGTTGAGAAAGTCAAAAAGCGAGCGGTATTTATTAATTGACAAGCAGCTAATGCTAATAAAGATGATCGTTTTTTGGAGTAACCCTGGCTAAATAATTTTATTGGTTTCGTTTATGTCACTATTGGGAATGTGCCTGTACCACGTGACCATACTATGTTTATGTGTCTACTAAAAGAAAAATACTACAAGTCTTGTAAGGGAAATTAAGTTTTGATTTATTTTCGTGATGGAAAATATGTTGAACGCAAACAGTTATTGGAGTACATATTGTTGACACTTTGAGAGTTAGGTTGCTATTTATTTCATGTGTTGAAATAGTTGATTAGGGCTGAAAACAGCGTTTTAAAGATGCGGAGTACAGTTAACCCTACACATCGATCTGTTTGTTTACCTCTAAAAGGCCTGAGAGCAGCAGCAGCAGCAGAAAAATGTAGGCTTAATTGTACTCCGTAATGTCAAACCACTATTTCTGGCCCTGATAAATTATTTTATCATACGAAAAAAATATCAACCTAACTTTTATAGTTTTAAAAACATGTACTCCAATAATTTTTTGTGTTCAACATCTTTTCCATCGAGAAAAAAATTATAACTCAATTTCTCCCATAAGGCATATTGTACCCGAACAGAAACAAAAGTCGGTTGCCTCTCTAGTTCATGAGGCCCTACTTAGGCAGCCTACTGAGGGCACACGTAGGTACGTCAGGGGGCGTGTGTGAGGTACTCATTAGGCAGTCTACGTAACCTACCTTTATCTTACCTCTGGAATCGTATATAGAGTTGTATCAGCTACAGTTGCAGTGTAAACTGTAGCGTAAAATTATAAATGGGTATACAAGTTACGAGTGTTTTCCGTCGAGTCCTATTTAAATAATGAACATTTTTGTACATATGTGACTGAAAAAATCAATCGACATTAAATTTGTTGTCAACTAAACAAAGTTTCTCTAAATACTGAATTAGAAATAATAATTGAAATGAAGCATGACTTTTGTTCAATAATAATACACTGTGTAATTTTATATGTACACATCTATATTCATCAATTGAAAGTGGTTATGTTACGTCAATGGAGGCAGCCTACTTAGGGCTTACCAAATGCCACCTAACGCTGCCAACGAAGGACCTCAGCTGGCAAGAGAGGCAGTCTAAGTAGGCCATACTGATCGCCTACTTACAATTTCTGTTCAGGTAGTTCTCCTCTAGTAGTCATATATACGTGGCATGGTCACGTGATACATGCATGTTTCTAATAAGAATAAAGTAAGCGTTATGATTAAAAGATGGAAAGTTACTTTCCGTTACTTGGTTTTAATGATACTGTTAGAATATGAGTGAATTTCTATTACATATATAACTAGTGACATCTATTATACGGCATAAACACTATGAGTGCAAGATGATATATGTACTTTGTACAGTGATACAGTTAAAAGACAGAATATGCCCGTTGCGGCGCACGCACGATCTCGTAAAGTCTCTCGGTAGTATGAGAGGAGATCTTGTAATCTTGATTAATCTTTATTTTTGTTGTTAAACATATGAATTCAAGTGTTAAAAAGTGTAATATTATTGAGCCACTACCTCCAAGTACATTTATTTAACATGGTAGCCGAGTCCATGGTTAGTATTGCTCTGTTTTTTATTTGTACGTGTTTCTTCGGTGGCTCGTGATAATCAACAACTACAGGTACAAGTAAAAGTATCGATTCAACACTTATGAAATTGAATGGTAGTTAAGAAAAAGTTTCATGATGATAAAAAAAAAGTATTTTCCTTACACCTCCGCCGAAAGTTCGTTCCATCTGACCCGATTTTGAGCTAGAAAAAGCCTCATATCAGTCCTGTCATATGTGCGCAGAACGAAGTGCGCAGATATATATAGTTATATATTCAGCACCGAGAAGCAGCAGTAGTTATACAATACATATATACGGCTAACGGAGTTATAACCTTTATAGTTTATACAACACAGAAAATCGTTGGATATTTATTTACATAAATTATTGGATGTATATATATATATTTTTTTTTTTGCACAATTTACATGTACATATAAATTTATTAATTTNTTGCACAATTTACATGTATATATAAATGTATTAATTTCATATGAACAGAGTACACAACACAAAATTAAATTGCCAGCACGACCAACCTGCACAAATCCCCGGCCCAATCTGTTTCTATACAATATACTACAGTCTCGGCGAGCGTAGAGCTCCCTCCTCCCTTCTCCTTTCCTCAGTCATCGGTAGCGTATAAGTGCTATATATGTAGATATACTTATACACATGTTCACTCATCTACGTGCATTTAAGTGGTATTGTTCGAGCGACTGATCGATCAACAATATTGCATAATGCACTAAATCTTTGACTGGATCTTTAAACCTTCATTTTTAACAAAACTAAAACCGTGGTGACAAACTGTCGGCGGAGGTGTAAGGAAAAAAAGTATACGTACCACGGCCAAAAAGTGGGGCTACATCTGACTGCGCATTACCGGCCTCGCCTTCGGCTCGGCCGATAATATAGCGTGGTCAGTAACAGCCCCACTTTCTGGCCTAGGTACGTAATATACTATTACAATATAGAAAATTCTCGAAGATTCGAACAAAGAAGAAGAAGAAGAAGCCAAAATGGCGGATGAAGTAAAAATTTTGGACAGAAAAGATTTTGAGTGTTAGTAAAGGAGAATTACGATAATTCTAAGATTGAAGAAATGTGATGTAGAAGTAAAGACAGTTAAGACAAGAGCTGATAAAGAAGAAGAGTGGATCGAAAAGGACTTAAAGGCGATCAGTACAATATATAGTAGAATTTCATTATATATTTCATAGATGAGTTACAGTTTGTGAAGGACAAAGAAACGGCGTACGAAATAATAAAGAAATTTGATAAAATGTATATGAAGGAATCCTGTAAATTTGTGTAAGAAACAAGTTGAAAGAATTGAAATAAAAGACTTTGAAAATTGAAGTGCATTTTTTACTGAGTTTGAAGTATCAATTAATGAATTGAAAAGTGCTGATGTAAATGTAGCTGAAAAAAATTAATTAAGCTACATGATAAAAATGCTTCCCAGTTCATCAAGATATATTAGTGACTTAATGGATGACTCAAAAGAATCTGATTAAACAGTTCAATACGTGAAAAGTAAATTAAAAATATTTGAATTAAAAGAAAAGAGAGATGGAAGCAATAACAGTTCAATTGCATTTAAAACTGAAAAAAAAAGATGAAGCATATTTCAAGTGTGGAACATATGGACACTTCAAGGCACAATATACGAGAACGAGACAAAGTGACGATTCATGGGGTCAAGGTGGTGCGCAGCAGCAACGAGGCAGGCGCCAACAAAACCAGCAGTGGCAACAGAGAGGCCATATAGGCGACGGCCAAGGCCAAAGTCATGGAATTGGTAGAAGCTCTAGTGAACATCGTTGAGGAGGCGGTCAGCAGCAAAATAATCAGGGGCATCAAAACGGAGACAGTAATGTGAGTAGTTTCAATGCGGAATTCTAGGAAATACTTAATGAGTCACGAGTTGAAGTAAACAGCTGTGCGAGTAAGGTTGAATGGTTACGTTGAACTCAATAGTGGTTGCTCAGATCATCTTATAAATGATGATCGATATTTTTATGATTCTGGTGATTTAAGAGCCTATAAATGTAAAAGAAGGAGACGAAAGGTCTTTAAAAGCAACAAAAGTTGGTTATATTAGGTACAACTTTAATTTTTCTGGTCACAGTAAAATAAGTATAATGAAAAATGTTTTTTTGGTTAAGATATGGTTAGGAATATAATAAGTAATGGTAAAGTAACAAAATCAAATAAAATTGTATATGTCAAAAATTTTTAATCGAATTAAAAATTTAATTGCGTTGGCTATTAAAAATAATGATATTTATCATATGATATAACCAGTGAAATTATGTATAAAGAGTCAAATTCAATGACAAAGAATAAGTGAACAGAAAAAAAGCATAGAACACTATGTCATGTAGATTTCAATTATTTGAAAACAATGTGTGATAAACGAACACTTAATGGTTTATCCAGGAAATTAGAAACTGATGATTAGAAATGTGGAATTTGTTTGAGAAATAAAATGCATAATTTGCCATTCCATAATGAAAGGTCCAGGGCCAATGAAATTTTAGAAATAATACATACCGATTAAAAGGGACCTCATAGTATTATTGTTTTGAATGGCGAAAAATATTTTTTAAGTTTTATCGATGATAATAGTAAAGTAGCTAGAACTTATTGTATTCAATCAAAAGATCAAGTATATAATTGTTTTGTTGACTACGTAAATTTGATTGAAAGTAAGATAGGAAGCAAAAATAAATATAAAAAAGAATATATGTAATTTTAAAAATGAGAGAGGTATTTTTTTTTAATATTTCTATTGAAGCGTGTCTACCTTATATGCATGAATTAAATGGAACGGCAGAAAAGTAAAACAGAAATATTATGGATATGTTTAGATGTTTATTAAAACAAGCAGGGGTTCATGATTGATTTTGGCCAGAAATAGTTAAAACTGGAGCTTGTTTAAAAAATAGAATTATCACTAATACTGTTGAAAAGAATAACGCACCCTTTAAAATTATGTTTGAGAAGAAGCCTAGTATAAAAAGTTTAACAATTTATGGTACAGTTTTTGTTAGAACACCCGAACAAAAGAGAAATTCAAAATGGAACAAAAAAGAAGATTTAGGAATTTTGTTAGGTTATGAAAATGTTGGTTATAGAGTTCTAATAAATAATATTATTATTGTAATGTTATTTTATAAATATTATTTATGTAAATTATACAAATGCTGAGACTCCTTTCTTCATAATAATGCAATGAATAGTAATAAGTCTGAAAAGTGGAAAACAGCAATGGATAAAAAAATGTATTGTTTAAACAAAAATAAGACTGGGATTTCTGTAAATAAACCAAAGGATAACAAAGCTTTAGTTTTTAAATTGTCTTATACCTAGTGTAATATAATGATATTTTTAAGACTAGGTTAGTTGTTAGAGGTTATTAACATGATTTGATCAATGGTATTTATTCATCAGTTGCAAACTTTCAAAAATTTACTTTTTTATTGTTGTCAAAATAATCTAATTATTGAACAGATAGATGTTGAAATAGCATATTTAAATGGAAAGGTAAGATCTAAAATATATGTAAAATAGCTACAAGGCTATAAGGATGTCTCTAATAAGATATTAAAATTAGATAAAGCGTTGTATGAATTAAGAAAAAGCCCAAGAGCTTAGTGTGAATGTTTATTTATGTATATTTAATTCTTTTTGTGGATGACTCATTAATTAGTTGTAAAAATAAAGAAAAGTTGAACTTTAAAAAAAAAGTTATTACTAAAAAGATTTAATATGAACGATTTGGGAGAAATAAAAACTTATTTAGGTATTATCATTAACTATGACGATGAAAATGTAAAAATAACTCTTGATCAGAAAAACTGTATTGAAACACTAGCAAAGAAATATGAAATTATAAATTCTAAACTGTATGTAACTCCATGAAACAAAATTTTAAACTGGAAGATGCGCAATCAGCATGTGATGAAATTAAGTACAGAAATTTAAATAGAGCTCTTTAATACATTAGTTCAGAAACTAGACGCGAAATTGATTTTAGTACTAATCATTTAGGCATATTTCAAAATTGTTATGATATTACTCATTATAAATATGCTTTAAGAATTTTAAGATATTTGTACTCAACAAAAGATTTTAAATTAATTTTTTCAAAGGAGTTTACTGATAATATTATAGATTTTTATACTGATGCTGATTAGGCAGGAGATATTATTGACAGAAAATCAACGACAGGTTATGTTATATGAACGCATACAAATGTAATTTATTGGAAATCTAAGAAGCAAAATAATGTCACAAAATTCTTGACATCAGCTGAGTTTGTAGCGTTGTCTAAGAGTGTAAGTGAATTGAAAATTGTAAAAGATTTGTTAGTTAATTTTAATATTCAAGTTAATGATCTAATTAATATGCTTAAAGATGATTCTAGTGCAATGAGTATAGCTAGATTTGGGAATTTCACTAAAAAATCGAAATACATTGAAAATCATTATCACTTTGTTACCGAAAGTTATGCTTAACACGAAATTGATATTGTAAAAGTTGATATTTTAGCATACAGCAGATATTTTTACTAAAGCTTTTGGCAGAAATAAGTTTAAAAGATTTAGCAACATATTAAATGTTAAGTAGTTTAAGATATCTCAGTTGAGATTGTAATGTACATTTGAGGAGGCGTGTAAGAATATGAATAAATTTATATTAGATAGATTGCTAGTGACATTGCATAAACACTATGAGTGCAATATGATATGTATATGTACTTTGTACAGTGATACACTTAAAAGACAGTACATGCCCGTTGCCTCGCACGCACGCTCTCGTAGAGTCTCTCAGTATTATGAGAGGTGTGACATGGCGAATTGGAAATATATCCAAACATGTTACAGAGCTCTTGTCACTGACAATAAATAGCAAGAGTCTCGTAGGTAGCTCTCGTTCTCTCTCTCTCTCTCTCCTGCATGTGGCTAGAGGTAATGTTCAAATCCCTGTGTGAGGCCCGGAGGCCAAAGCATTAAGAGTAACTATAGAGCTCAGTCTGACTTCCTTTCCGTGCTTCCTACCCATATCTACCCTAGAGATGTGTGTGTGTGTGTGTGCGATGTGGAGAGAGTGAATCCGTCGGCATTTATCGGTGTGTTGGTGTCCTGGAAGCAAATGTAGTACTGGTGGCCAATCTGTAGTGCTGTGTTGGCTGATAGTGTGTGGTGGACAGCATAGCATACGGTTCGCCAGCGTGGCAAGACAAGAATAGACACTTGATCTTGCTACGAGGCTAGCACCAGAGCAGCGTAGAGTGGTATTAGCAGACTCTCGCCTGCCAAGCTGCAGTAAAGCAATAAGCAGTAACGCCGAGATCCCAGTACCACACACACACTAGCGAGTCCTTGCATGGCCACCCAGGTTTCCCGATGCAGATAGCATTGCCAAGAAGATCAAGGAGATTTTCACCAGTGATATCCTGGTAGGTGACTGTACTTAGTGTTGGTGCTGTGTATTGTAGAATGTTGAAGCAGTAGTCCCCCATTACCCGACTCTAATATCTACGAGTAAACCCAAGTCCCCTATCAAGTACTCACCATGATCTCGCAAATTTTCCGACAAGTACCCACCAAGATTACCAAAGTTTCCAGCAAATACCCCAAGTCCCCGGCAAGTACCCGATCAGTATCCACCAAGATCTCGCAAATTCGCCGGCAAGTACCCGCCAAGATTAATAAAGTTTTGGGTTTTGGGCAAATTTTCCGACAAGTACCCACCAAGATTACCAAAGTTTCCAGCAAATACCCCCCCCCCCCCCAAGTCCCCGGCAAGTACCCGATCAGTATCCACCAAGATCTCGCAAATTCGCCGGCAAGTACCCGCCAAGATTAATAAAGTTTTTAGCAGATACTTGCCAAGCGCCTGCAAAGTATCCAGCAAATACCCACCGTTGGAAACTATCCCGTTTACTCTAGTTAATTTTTCCTTTATAGTTTTACTCTGTTAGGTTCGCCCAGCACAGACCTCAGAGAGGATCGGTAATTATTGGTTGAATGCTTAGAGTCAAGAGCGTAATGTCCCTACGTAGTGACCCTTCACCGGTGGCTTGGGTTCCCAGCCTCGTGACGAACAACTTCGCTCTTGATGTCTACCCGTGAATGACTGACTTGGTTTAATAGTGGCCGGCTTTATATAGTCTTTTCGTCAATGTATCGTTGCCGGAAATGGTAGTAAAAATGAATTTGTTGGCACGGTAGTTTGACGTTAGATGGTTCTAAAAAGAACTAATGGAATTTATATCTAATTAAGGAACGTAAATACTTATAATGGTCCTGAAAAGGGCCAGTAGTGATATTTTTAGTAAATTCTTATTATTACTCTCGATGATGGAGAACCGGCTGTGTGAAGCTTGACTCTTACCCTCGGAGTCTGTGCGTACGGAGATCATGCTAGAGAGAGGTACGCTGGTCACTGCTAGCTAAAGAATATCTCGTCTTCAGACCATTTCCTAGATAACCAACCGTTTACCATTAGTCGGAGAAGTGGACCTAGATAATACTTTTCTAGAGAACCTGTCTGTCCTTTACTAATTCCTTGGATTTATTCGTAGTAAAAACAATTAAAAAGAGAACTAAGTTTTAAAAAAAACATGCTAAAAATCTCTACAATAATTATAGTACTTCGAAATTTTTTCAAATAATATTATACTAAAAAATAATTTAATTAAAAATTCATTCATGAGTAATTGTTTTAATACGTATAATGAGAATTCAAATAAAATCAAAATTAAAAAAAAAATTAACGACTTAATGTATAGTTTTTGTCATAAACAAAAACTATAACATTTTGACTTTCTAACAAGAAAAATTAATTAACGTTTACCAAATAAAACTTTTCAGCACAAGCTCATTACACCTACTCCTCTACGTATATACACTTAAAGTTAAGGTGGAGTTGTTTGGTACATCCATATTAATGGCCACGGTTACATGGGGCAGAAAAAGCCTGCGCAACGTCACTGCATCATAAAAAAAAGTTTGTTCCCTTACAACCATTTTCATTTATTGTGAGAACCTTTAGGAGCATTCAATTTTCGCTCTCATCGGTCGGTTCGGTTGTTCCCTTTTTGGAGTGAAACTTCTCTAGGCTCGCCTTGTATGGGAAGTTAACCTGTGAAACGAGCGAGCTAGCGAAGGCAGGCTTATATACCTATAGCTATGCGCTCGATTTGCAAATGCAGACGAAGTCATCGTAAACAACTAGGCTGGTGGTACTAGAGAGAACGACAACGTACAGTGGTCAACAACATTATTGTTGTTCTCTCTCACTTTTCCACTGCACTGACACGAAACGAATACCATGTGATGTAGCATATAATATAATGTGTGCGTGTGTGTATGTGTACATGTATATATGTATACTGTTTTTTAAACATGTCCATCTTTTCTTTGTTCACGCATACGATAGTGCGCCGCAGGAGCTCTAGCTCTATACATCTACGTACATAGCCTCTCTTTAACCAATCGACCACAAGGTAGATCACAAGAATTTTGTTGAAGTCTAAGCATACTTAATTAATAACAGGGGTTTGACGCTGAAAGCCCCAGTAATATATTTTCCTATAATATACTCACTTAGGAGAAGCTGTCCACACCTGCCTTCCCTACCCACCTCACCTTATATTTGACTCCCCCTCAGACACCCTCAAAACAATGGACAATTGTTTTTGTTCAATAGAAAATTAACGCTATAAATTTTTGATTTAGCCCCTCGTTGTAATCAGTTAATCCCCTATCAGCCCCCTTAAAATTTTTCTCCCTTTCTCTTGGCCACCCCTAGGCCCCCCTAAGAACGAGACAAAATTGTTTTTATAATAATGTAAAACAAACCCAATAAGAATTTTGACAACTCCTCATATTCTTTCTACGCTTTTCTTAATCGCCCCACAACCCCCCTCGCCCCCCTCAAAATAAGGAAAAACAGTTCTTATTTCAATGTAAAATCAACCTAATAAAATTTTTTAATACTCCCTTTTGGCACCTCTTCATTTGTTCTTGCACCTGCTTGTACCTACCCCTCATTCTCTTTTCACGCTTTTTTTGGCCTCCTCCAGCCCTTTTCGCTGCCCTTTAATTTGTTCTTGTACCTGCTGGCCCCCCTCATTTCCTTTTCACGGTTTTTTAGCTCTCCCCCTCAGCTTCTTTTTATACGTAGTCGAAATTTTCTCCACTTCAGTATTAGATTTGTTTAATACTAGCGGCCCCCCTTCTTGACTTTGCTCAAGACTTGCTAAATAGAACACCGTAGTGTATAGACATGTAATGCAAAACGTTTTTAGTAAGAAATTTTACATATATTCCTGACACTTCTCAGAACAAAAATCTTTTAATTAAAAACATATTTGTTCAGAATCCACATGGTTTATTTGGTCAAATAATAAACTGTGAAAATTAAATAAAATACAATTATGTTGAAAAGTACCGTGCGTTCTTTATGCCATAAAATAATCGTTAGCCATAAGGGGCCGTTGATTTGCAGTTTCTCCCGTATATTTTACGAAAAGGGCTATTTTTTTAAAATTGTTATGATGTAAGACCCCTAAAAAATATATACTAAAACAATTTTTTTTTCTCTTGTCTCACAATTTTATTACCAGAGTAACAAAGTCCTAGAACTTAATCTCTACATTTTTTTTGCCACAAAAATACAAATACATTTTCTACTTATTTGAAAAACTGAAAGATTTAAGAGTTTACTGTGAGGGTAAAATGAAAAATTTATCTCTCACGTAATGGATTCTTTATTTGTCGATTCTGACGCTGCTGTTCCAATCTCGATAAATTTTCTGCGTCAGTTTCTTGATGCCTGAAAGGGTATTTATTAGATAAACTTAAAGTTTTTCTTACAATTCACCCTCTTACGACTTCAGGCATGCTTAAGACTTTTGTGACCCCTAAAGGGTGTCTTCTGTCAACTTTGTTTAGTTCTAATATATTGGTTGGCAAGGTAGTTCGAAGTCCGATGATCCTAAAAAAGACCGGTGAGCTTCGTAAGTAAACTCTTTCGATTCAAGCGTACAGCAATTGTGACTGCCTGGATACCTCAGGGTGATCTTCTCTGGCCAGCCGTTGTAGCCCCAGACTGATCGGGAGAAAAATTACAAAGTCTAAAGAGTTGAAACTAGTTGTAGGATTCTTTCTCAACGTCTCCTGGTATAACGTTAAAGACGTTGGTATCTAAAGCACCTTTTTTTTGCAGACTCAGTTGTTTTGGTAATCTAAGATGCGGAGATTAGTTCGTGATGCTTGCCCGTTGGAGACTGTCCCGTTGGCTCAAGTTTTTTTTCCTTCATAGCTGTTAGGTTCGCCCAGCACAGACCTTGGAGAGGATCGGTGATTCCTGGCTGGATGCTTAGAGTCGAGAGAGTTTATTATATGGTCGTCGAGAGAGTTTATTATATGGTCGTCGGTCATTGAGGTTCCCAGCCTGGCGAAGAACAACTCTGCTCGTGACGTTTGCCAGTGAATGACCGACTTGGTTTAATAGTGGCCGTCTTTAGTTAACATAGTCTTTTAGTCGACAAGTCGCTTCCGGAAATAGTAGAAAAAATGTATTTGTTGGCAACATAGTTCAAACTTAGGTGGCCCTTAAAAGAACTGATGAGATTAATGGTTAAGTAGGGAACGTAAATACTCATAATGGCCCTGAAACGGGCCAGTGGTGAAACTTGCAGCTATTCCTTATCATTATTCTGCATGATGAAGAGCTGGCTGCGGGTAGCTTGACTTTTACCCTTGAAGTCTCTGTGTACGGAGACCGTGATGGAGGGAGCCATGCCGCTGATTAAAGAATATCTTGTCTTCGGATCATTCTCTGAATAACCAACCGCTCATCGTTCATCGGAAAAATGTGGGTATGCCGTTGGGGATACGAACACTGAGAAGGAAGGTGTTGTGGCTGCCCGTGCTTCTCAAGGCTGTCTTCTCTGACTTACATTTGTAGCCAAAAATTCTCTGACGGCACCAGGCGGGATGGTGGTACGGCCACATTACTCTGAAGTGTTGGAGCAAGTTGTATTCTGGCTAGATACGTCTCCTGTTATTTCGCCACAGACGTTATCGTTTATAATAATTTCTTATTGGTGGCACTCGTCAATCCTGGAGATTCGGGGTGGATGTAGACCTAGGTTACTTGCCTATTAGAGAATAGTGTCGTCGGTAACAGGGATACCCAGAAGCAAGACTATGCAACGAACTCCCGGTAGATGAGTGCAGAAATTCCCGAGACGTTCCGGCCAACTATTATCTTACTTATTTAGTTCTGTTGCAAGTAGTCTCGATTTTGTGTCGACGCCGCCTATCGGATCCTATTGAACTAAATTGAAAAGTTGGCGTATTTTTTCAAAACTTTGAGCTTATTTATTGCTATTGTTATTAAATTTTTCAAGATATAAACTGTACTAAAACTATCTAGGGAGTGTCAAGAATCGGTATGCAAAATTTCAGCAAAATTGGTTCAGTAGTTTTCGTGATCAGCGATTACAACGGTTTTAGCGACTTTGTTTTATATATTAGTAAGATGATCTTCATCAATGGTTCTTTGTTTTATTAATCCAATTTGGGATATTATTTTTTTTCTCTACACTGTCCATGACGCAAACAGACAGGTGCGTTGATTTTTTGTTGTTGTTATCATCATGTAGATGAGTGTATGACATGGCATCCTTACGGGTAACTATAAAATTTTATGCTATGGTCAAACAGTAAGAACAGTGGATATCATCGCTAATCAGTTGTTTTGTGGAACCATAAAAATGTGCCCTGTATGGAAAATTACATTCATAATATAATACATCAACCGAAAGTACTACGTGAAAAAATATTGCAATAGAAAACAATGTAGCGATTTGTTAGAATTTTGCCAGTAGAATTTTATGAAACAATTTGAAAAAATTTTTAGACAGTAGAACACTTTTTAAGAAATCTTTACATCATCATATCACTTTTCCGTATACATGACAGTAATGATAAAATTTCTATAAATAATAAAAATATATAAATTATGTATACATATATATATACAAGTGTGTATTTGTATAGGGTACTTTTCTGTAGTTACGTAAAAAGCTAATTAGCTCTATGAACCACGAAGAGACAGAGCTGCACAGAATTAATGCAAACAATGACTAAGTCAATTTATCTATGATTGAAAAATTTCGTTCCACACAATATTTTTTATTTTTCATTCAATATCAATATTCGTCATTTCCATTTTCAATTTGCACAAAAATACCATCCTTTGTTGTGCATCTTGATAAGGCAACATATAATTGAACATGTGAAAACAACGATTTTTTAAAAGATAGTCCTAACATCAAAAGTTTAATCTTGTAATTTATTTATGGTCATTGCAAAAGCTAAAATTAAAAGAACTTGCTTTCTGGAAAGAATTAATGGCAAGAAAGGTGTATTTTTAGTATTTAAAATAATTTTTGGTATAAAAACTGATCGTCCAACTTTTCCATCAAATATTATTTTTGTCTTAATATAGAATTTTATCAATTTTGTTATTTTGCGACCTTGCACCATTACGTATGCCATCTGATGTACTCAAATTTATTATTTACATAACAGCTGCGATAATTTTTAAATTAAGTTCATGAGGTGATAAATCTTTAACATTATTATTTAGTATTTCTACCGGAAAATTGATGTCGATATTATCGTCGTATTGATTAACTCCTCTAAATGTTGCTTAATCATTACTATAATATGTCTTTATATTAACTTATGTCTTATTTACAACTTTATTATTAAGAGAATAATAATAAGAAATGCCAGTCCCTCTCATTATTTTTCCACGCTTTTCTTGCCCCCCCCCCTCAGCCCTTCTTTACCACCCCTCAAATTGTTCTTACGCTTGCTGGCCTCCCCCCTCATTTTTTTCACGCTTTTCTTATATAATTCAAACATTTTTTTTTACAAAAAGCAATTTTCTCTGAGTTATCTGTTTTTTTTACACAATCAATATTTTTAAGTATAGATAAATTAATCGATGTACAAAAATGTTTTCCATTGCAAGAATTTGGGTTATGTGCAAAAAAACAAAATTAAGAAAAAAAAAAAAATTTCTGTAAAATGCGTTGTATGTTTATTCCAAATATTTTCACTAAAAACTTTTTCTGAAAGTAAGAAACATGCGAAAAATAATCTCAATGAATAAGGCAACATGATGATAGTAGATTCTTCAAATATATCGTCATTTTAAATGATTCTATTTTATGCTTTTAAATCCTCTAATGATGTCACACCTTATACCTCATTTAATATTAATTTATACATTATACAGTAGTATATATATATATTGACTAATTGACATAAAAATATTTTTCATATAACAAATAACATATTTTTATATTATCTCAACGTCTCCTGGTATAACGTTGAAGACGTTGGTGTCAGAAGCACTTTTTCATTTGCAGACTCAGTTCTTTTGGTAATCTGAGATGGGGAGATTGGTTCGTAANGCCCCCCCCCCCGGACCCTTAGTCACCCTCGCTCGATTTGGAAGATTCTTCTGATCCTTCCTTTTAATAAGGTGAAATTCTATCGATTTTTATCTTATTTTTATTGGATTAAGTTTTCTTTAAGCTCTCCCCCCCGTCCACCCCACTACTTAATTATACAACTCAGTAACTGGATAACCCAATAATCGTTCCTCATAATTTAAAAAAACTCCCTTCAGCCACTCTTCAGCTGCATCTTGAAACGGGGTTAAATTATGAGGGTTTTTATGTAATTTCTATTAAAATTACTTTTTGCACCCTAACTCACAGCTTTCCTCATTAATTATTTTATCAATATAATTTGTAAGCACATTTCTACACCATTCATGAGGTAGTGCTACAGCGCATTGGTTTTTTAAATCTTCAATTCTTAATAAGTTGTTAGTAAGTTGTTTGTTAATTGCTTTAATTCGTTTTAACATAAGGATTGTTCCACTTGTAGATAAAGTTTATGCAGAAATAAGCCTTCACAAATATTGTTTATAAATTCAATTTTCAATTAATATAAAAATCACTATAAGATTCATAAACACCTTTGTTAGTAGCACGACCTATGCTGAGATATGTTTTTATTTCTACTTTAACATGTTTTAAAGTTTTATTATCCAAAAAATAAGTATATTCACCAGAAGTAAGTAAAACATTACACATTGAAGAGCTTATGTCTTTACCAAAAATATTGAAACAGACATAAATTACTTTCCATATATTTGGTGCTTGCAATGATCTTATTTTTTTCTGCACTATCTAATAATAATTTTAAAAATGTCTCGCAATTGAGCGAATATTGATAGTAAGTTTTTAAAACACGGAGCAATGACTAAAGATATGATAATTGAAAACTTATTTAATACTTTCTTGTATAGTCATGCTTCTATTAAAATTTTTTAAAAATAGAAAAATCTGTCAAAAATTTTCTGCTAAAACAAGAAATTTATTACAAAAATTTATATTTATTTCACATAAATCATGTAACGTTGTTTTAACTACTTCGAGGGCTTTTTTGGGAATTGTTTAAGGTTTTCATCAAATTTAAAAATTGAATTTAGCTGTTTTAAAGTGTGACATCTCATGTCATATACTTAATATTTATTACTTCAAAACACACAGTTTCGTTTTTGAATTGTAAAAAGCAAAAGCTCAGCGATCTCGAACCATCGAGCGCGAGCGGTGTACCTGATTCTGCAATCGCGTGACGTATAACTTACTTCATTTGAAACAAGCTAACGTCGCAAAACTCAAACTACCCGTGCAACCTCAATTAATCTTATAAAACTCTTATTTTACAAAATCAATTCGCATCAGTACACCAAATAATGTAATTAATCAACAATTTCAACATTCTTTACTGCGGATGTACACACGAAACATCATACACAATTTTGACAGCAACTTGTACTTAATGTAAAATCCGAGAGATCAGCAGTTTTAAACATCAATTACTGTGAAATTATTGCACCACGACAGTGCTCGTGTCAGTCAAGGGTAATTAGGTTAAGCTCTGATTGGTCGTTCGGATCCCCAACTTGACACGTCCTCCTTAAACGCAAGAGTATAAAAACTCCTCACACATAACAATATTCGCTTTTTTTCTTCCATCAAGTAATCCAAAGTAACTATAAAGGTTGGAGAGTGAGTTCTGTTGCGTCTTTTAAGAGGATGTAAAACTTAGTTCAGTGATTAAGCTACGTGTTAAAAGCCCGAGCAAACCAGTCCACTGTAAACTCGCCTTAAAAGTGAATCAAGGAGGAACAAGAAAGAAAATACCATTGACTTGGATTCCAACGTTAAAAGCAGAAGCCTAACTATTGTGACCGCCACGAGTACTCTCGTGTAGGATTAGGAATATCGTTGCAGTCAACCTTGTAAAATCTTGCAACTGAGTGTGTGCAAGTAGCGGCTAACCAACGATCATAGAAGTAAATTAAGTTAAGGAAACTATAAATCTTATAACATTGTAAATGCGAATCTAAAACTTTATTATTTATACCATTTGTAAAACCAACTATTTCTGGCTTTTCTAAATTTATTAAATCATCAAATAAGACATAACTTGGTTGTTGATAGAATTAATTTTCTTAATTCAAAAACATTTCAATTGCTAAATTATATGAAACATTTTAGAATCTAATAATTCTAATTGTTTGACATATAATTCTTACCTAAATGAATAAATTAAATATCGAGGAAAAAAAAGTAGACACTGTAGGACAAAGACCTTTACAAGGACGTGAAATAAAAAGAAGTATAAGATACGCTACTACCGTATGACATAAGACATAAACTTTAACAGTAAGTCAACGCCAGCTCAGCGTACACCACTTCATACATATCACTCGGTAAAACATAACACTAGAACGCCGAGTCAATGATTTCAAAGAAAAGTATACTGTAAGTAAAAGCAAATAAGGTCTTTGGGCCAATGGCTGGTTCCTGACGAACAAAAATTAAATTTATTTGTTTGTAGAACGAATCTATGAGTTCCACCCTTTACTTATAGAAGTTCAGACATAAAAAAAGCATTATTGTCTGATTCTTTTTCAAAGTCTTCGATAAAAATTGTTTGAATTTTTCCCATAAATTTTTACCATAAACATCTTGAAGCATTAAAAACCAAGTAAAAAACCAGTCATGAGGGGTCGACGGGCCCTCGGTCGTAACGAACTTCCATTCGCTTTTTTGTAGACATTGGCTACGCACAGTTATAATGTAAAGGATAAAATATCAAGTTAACGAAAAAAAAGAATCGATGGTCCGATGTCTATGACAAATAACGATAACTTACAGAAACACTTTCAAAAAACAACACATTACTAAAAGTGAATCGACCAAGTGAATCAGTAATTTGAATATGCACTAAGTTTGAGTTTAGTATAAATTTTATTTGATGTTCGCACATGTCTCACGAGATCAGAAAAAAATTAAAACATGAATTGTGACTGTGTCAACACAACAGCACAATTTTTCTTGGAAACCAACAATTAAGTTTGTAATAACACTTCAAAGTAAGACTTTAAAAAATTAATTAACGAAAACTAATAATTATTGTCTATTTTTTAAAATAACTTTTTATTGTTATAAGATTCATTTGTTCATATTATTATAAATTATTAATCTCTGATCTGTGTACTCATGTAACCTTTTCCAACATAATTATTACTCTTTAATGCGAATCTTAACAATTTTTTTTTTTTTCTTTACAATAGCTCAATAGTGTATATTTTTTTAGCGTACCCTTCGAGAAGCCACATGTTATTTTCAGATCTCTTAAGCGTTAACTGAGTTATCTATAACTAAAAAAATCAATTTTCGTGATAATTTTACTCTAGAAAAAATATTTAAAAAACAGTGATAACATAATATGAAGTCAGTCGCATTTTAATTAGCATAATCACAAGTGTAGAAAGTGGTTATGATATTAAATATACATTATTTGAATCATAGTTTTGTTGTAAGTTCAAGAGTAATTATTAGCGTGTGAAATTCGTACTAAAGGAAAAAATAGTATTGAAAAATAAAAATCAATTATTTAAGAATAAAAAATACGTGAAGGTGGAAGCTTACAATTTATTATAGTCAAAAAATATATTGCTATCTTAGTTTCATTTTAGCACCACCACAGATAAGATTATTTGAAAAAGTTTTAGAGCGAAATTCTTTTACTTTCTACACTCAAACATTTTTATTAAATCAATAAGGAATTATTATTTATCATAAAGCTTTATTATTTTCCAGGTGCATCACATGCAGTGCTTTGCGTCGTGGCAAAATATCGCCACCTAGTTCTCCCAGTTTGTTAACATCTTATTTAGGCTACATGAAAAATCTAAGTCTTAGTTCATTAAAACAATACTTACAGCTGAACCTTAAAGTTTGACGTCAGTAAATAATCTAGGAAGCTAAAGGACTTTTAAATAAATACAATTCTTCTTTGATCATGGTACAAATAACGTAAAAAGTACGGTACATGCGTACTCGTATGGGTTCTTTATAAACCTGTAGAATTTACCTCCATATGTATTCCAATGCAGTAAAAACTGCTAAGAGGAATGACTTCAAATTTTCTGACCAAGAGTAGTTTGATTCATTTAGCTATACCCTCTAACCTCATGTACCTGATAAATAGAACCTTTTCTCCATCATCGAGATTCTGAGTTGGTATCATGTAAATAATAACGAGAAGCCAGCAATGTTGTTGCTTTAGGCATGCTTGATATTTAAACAACACCGTTCTGCAAATCAATAGTTCAATTAAGAGTACATGCAGATTCCCTCAAAAAGCCGTTTTCAACAGAAAATTGTTTCGTATGAATTCTGGCTGTTACAATGCAAGTCCGTACGTGTAAGGGACCCGTACCGTAACGAGTCTTGTCAAAGAAACTAACCCTGTGCCCATGATATATTAAGTATAGTATCAGTTAAGGTGAATGGCAATGAGCACAGCAATACAGCCTCACGCAAAACCCTGGTGACTGGGTCAGTAGGTTATCACAATAATCTAGAAGGAAGAGCAATGTATCTCTTAAGTATAGCGTCCTTTTTATATTATAGTGATGTACGTCCGGCTCTGTCCTACAGGCATTACTCAGGACGCTCAGTACTTAAGAGAGTAAACGAAAAAAAAGGAGAGGGGTTAGGAGTGTCTGACTCTTACAACTAATCAATGTATTGCCTAACTCCTGACAGGATGTCTACGTATAAACACAAAGACCAACTTCTTCTCCACACCTTCTTATCTCGTTGACAAAGTGTAATAGAAAAAGTTCATTGACCATCGAAAATCCACAGAAAAGACGCAACGGCGAGACGCGAACGGTTAACCATCTTAGTACTAATCGCTCCAAACGCTGCTTAATCTCTCTGTGCAACGAAACTGCAACTATACCACTACGCCATCGTGTTGGTTCATAGGATACTTTATTAAATAAATATGCTGGAATGACGTATCGTGTTTATTTACTACTTACCGTCCTTTACATAACCATAGCCCAGAGCCTCTGTAATAGACAGATTATTCTATAATATATCAGTGTACCTCAGAATTGATTAATTCCTTTGTAAAAGTACGGCACGAATCACTAAAAAAAAATTCAAAAATATGCTCTTCTCTATACCATATAAAGATACGAGAGCAAAAAACTATTTTTGGCTTTAAAGTTATGAAACAAGAACGTAAACGAAATTTTCATTAATTGTCAAACGATACATTTTTTCTATAAAATTTTATATCAGTTAACTAATTTTCTTTCGAAGTGTGTTGAGTACGTGTCTTGCTAATAGTGGTATTAGCTTAGTGTTTAGCGGACTATACGTAGGTACAGTAGTTCTCTAAACATTAAGAGTTCCATTACTTATGAAAATAAGCAGATTATTTTCCAAACGGTTTTCAAAAATTATTTGTTTCTAAATAAAATCTTATTAAATTCCCTTTTTATGTGTTTCTGACGTTGATTTGAACAAATATCTTACACGCTTAATACAAAAAAATAATATGTTTAGTAACTCAAGTGGATTACNGGATCCTCGAACCATTGGGGCTGTTCATCGCAAATTCCTTGAAACAGGAAGTGTTTTACCTGTTCGTGACGATGCTGGTCGAGGTAGCCCCCGCGAGATTCTAAATCCCGATATGGAAAAAGCGATCCTAGATGCTTTCGATGATAATCCAGCGATATCGATACGTGTAGTTGCTCGTCATATAAGAGTTTCCCAAGGACAAGTCCAAATGGTAATGGCTGATAGCAGTAAGCAACCTTATCATTACCATCGTGTGCAGGAACTGCTACAGCCTGATCGGCAACCACGAGTTAACTTTTGTACGGGTTTGTTAGCTCAAGTGCGCGCAAATGCTACATTTGTGAACAACATTTTGTGGAGTGACAAGTGCACGCTTACGAGAAGTTGTATGATGAACCAGCATAATTACTATTATTGGGCTGAAGAAAATCCGCGGCTTACATGACCTACAATATTTCAATGCCGTTGGAATATTAATGTTTGGGCTGGAATCATCGGTGATCGAGTTGTAAGTTTATAATTATTATTCAAACATATCGAGCCTTATATTAAAGTTCACACGTCCATAATTGGAAATCCTAGTATTTAGCATAACCAATTTAATTCTTATTCAATTTGAACACAGATTAGACCAGTATTCTTGCCACCCAGACTGAACGCAGCAGCTTATTTGCATTTTCTGAGGGATACACTAACACCCTTGCTAGAAATTATCCCGCTGAACATTCGTTTGGCTATGATCTACCAGCATGATGGAGCTCCAGTGCACTTTTCCGCCAACGTCAGGAGGCTCTTGGATGAGCGCTATTCCGACCAATGGATTGGACGAGGTGGTCCAATTGAATGGCCTGCACGATCGCCAGATCTGACCCCACTTGATTATTTCTTATGAGGGTACGTTAAGGAAATCGTGTACAAATCTGAAACTCTTGGGGAAGAAAACTGTCATGAGAGAATCATTAACGCCTTCAACATTGTGCGAGAACGGGGTATGGTGCAGTGAGCCGTACACAACGTCGTTCGTCGTGCCAACTTCGTTCTAAGAATCAACGGAGGACCCATTGAGCAACTCCTGTAATCATAAACTTAAACCACTAGCCGTTTTTAGGGCTAAAAAAATAATGTTAAGGTTCCGTTACACTTTAGTACAAAGATAGAACTGTATGTCTAAACAAAAGGAGCTACAAGTATCTGCTGTAACTGCCTAAAATATTTTTTTTTTTTTTTAATTAATGTTCCCTGGCATCTCACGAGGTTTTTTTTTTCCAAAGAAAAACGGGAGGAACATCTCCATAGACATCTTGGCTATTCTGGTTGTAGTGTCGGATTCACCCGATGCGCCTATCGAGTAAAAAGTAACCTTCCGTATGGCACAGGTCCGTTAGAACTAGAAAAAAAAAGGGCATGAGAGAAGAAAAAAAGGAAAATAACAGTGGAATTCGGCGGCCAACTCGCTCTCCAAGGGATAAAAGAAGGGGCACTTACGCATATGGGCGAAGCGTCACAAGATTGAAGGGCGCGTTTCGAAAGTCAATTTTGCCGTATAAACGGCAGCGCTGCTATCACAGATCGTCATATAAAATTAAATGACTATACGGATAATGCATGTACTGCATTATCTGAAACAGAAAAAATTACAAAGAACCACGCATTTAAAAAAATTAACGTAAATGTATGGGTAAATGGTATATATTTATTCCGTTTAATATTATATTTATTCCCATAATAAAATTTTAAGACTCTTAAAAAAGGTCGTACTTAACGAAAGACGTCACCTAACAAAGCTGACTGTGTACTTCGTGGCTCAAGTGACAACCGAAGCGAACCGCTAAGCCAAAACACATGAAGTTAGCAAGAACCGGCCCCATAGCAAGTAAGACAAATATATTTAAACTAAAACTTCGTGCAAGGTACATTTCTTTGCACGGCGTTTTAGTTAGTAGCTTTTCACCGCTCATCGAGTGTGGTTCCTAACTATTAGTTAAATATTTCAATCTAACTTGTTAATTTGCTCGATAAATTTATAGTTATATTACTTGACAAATTCATAGTTATTATTGTAATTTATTGTGAAGGTAAATAAAATTAACAGAAAAAGCATACCTGACTGTGCAGAATATTTTATTTGTTGAAATTCAATAAAGTTAATAATCTCAAAAGAAGCAGAACTGAGGAATCANTCCTAAATAATAGTTGAGAAAGATATTAAGATAGTTGGATTTATAATCAACAACAATAAAAATTGAACATCAAATTCATAGTTATTATTGTAATTTATTGTGAAGGTAAATAAAATTAACAGAAAAAGCATACCTGACTGTGCAGAATATTTTATTTGTTGAAATTCAATAAAGTTAATAATCTCAAAAGAAGCAGAACTAAGGAATCATATAAAATTAAATAAAAAAGGAAAAAAAGGTATGTAGATATTTATATTTTACAAAACTTAACACTCTCTCTCTCTCTTTATTTACATTTTCTGCTTTTCCTTTTCCCAATATACAAACGACTAAATAGTTGGACTATCTGCTGTCCCGCAGCCTATAAAGGAGTGTGAGACTGTAGTCCACAATCTTTGGTTTGCAACCAAAGGCAAAATAAAATGACATTAATTATCATTTAACAAAAAATGGTAGCAGAGCGTGGTTAATGATTTCTAGCTACTTGTTTGTTTACTACAAGTTATATTTTTTAAGAAATAATAAGCACCATTCAAAGAAACATGTTCATGAATGATGCGTAATACCCCATGTAGTGAAGTGTGCGCGGACGCGTATATGCTGTGCCTGTGCGGAGAGTTCGGTATGCGCAATACTTAGTTATAAAACAAAAGCAGAGGTGAAAAAAAATTGTAAATAATAGTACATTAATAAATTAATAGTTAAATAAACAAGAAAAGGTTGCTGTTATAAAATAAAACAAAAAAAAAAGTAAAGTGAAAAATAAAATAATTTTGTGTTTTAAATAACAGGAGAAAAATAAAAGGAAAAAAAGGTGATTTCTTATACTACACACTTACGAGACAGAACAAATACACTACCTCTATCCTGAACCTGCTAACCAGAGCGTTTCATACCTTTAGTCCTACTTGAGTAGCAGAATTTCTATACCCAAGATCTGCTAATCAGGGCGGTCTTTCTATTCCTACCCTGAATCTGCTAACTAGAGCGGTTCATCCTCATTAGTTCTGCTAAAATAGTGGACACCCTTTACCCTAGATTTGATACTTAAAGCGATACTTAAAGCGAAACATATTAGCACTAAATATTTTTAGTTGTAGGAGAAAAATTTTCAAAAATGGAGAAAGGATTTAATGAAAGCCAAGAATTTCACTTATGTACACACAATTGCTCATAAAATAATATTTAATAAAACCTCCGCCATGTTATTTTGCGAGTAATATAAAAGTAAAAGAACTGGTAAAAAATTGCTTATGCAGAAGCTAATAAAAGAGAAAGATGTTTTAGCAAAAAGATTGAAATTAATTAATGATCAAATACGAAATTTCCATAATTTACACGAATTAAATACTGAACTATCGGGTAGTAAAATTATTAATTTTAAAGCAAAAATCAATAAACAATAAAACAATTTAAATACCTTCGCGAAAAGAAAACTCTCAAAATAAAAAGAAAAAAAATAATAATAAGTCTTAAAACTTTCTAATAATTTACTAACAATTAAAGACTTCTTATAATTTCCCCTTGCCTTATTCATGATTCATAGGTGCATAAATTGCGCGTTGCACATACAGAACACTTAATATTATCCTGTATTACTTCACAGTGCGTATATTTTAGTTGTATATAACCATCGTAAAAAAAAAAACAGAACTTAACACCTTATACAGCATGTATCGAGAATGAGTGAGGAAACTATACTACGCAAGAAAGCTCATCAAGACGATAGAAAAGCTCTTTACACAATTTTGATTGATGCGCATTCTCCAAGGTATTGACGAATTAACATTAATAATTTCGGCCAACCACAGAGTGCTTAGTTGGGAAGAAGGCTCTCAGTGCCGGTAGTGTAATCGACTCTTGATGGAAGGTGCGGCGGACGGGAGGTGCCTAGGGGAAAAGTAGGTTGGTACACAGAGTGTAGCTTTATCGACTGCACAGATTCAATGAGTCGTCGAACCGGGGGTAATGCAAACACCGCCAAAATGAACGAGGATGTAGCAATAAAAAAGGGATAATAAAAGGATGCTGTTGCTAGTAATGCTCTCAATAAACAATTCACTTTTCTCCAAATTTTTAGCACATCTCTAAAAATAAGTTCTACAGAAAGAAAAGGAGGCATAAAAGGACACTGGCAAAGCGGTATGAACACTTTACTCAAATTGCCAGTCCTTGAGTATGAAGAGCCAAAATAATAATTTCTCGCCTTTGCGCACACTCACTGGTGACAGCTCAGTATACTCCAAAAATTGAGACTAACTGACCAGTTGGCTTATTGCATAGCTGAAAACCAATCAATGTATGGATTGAAGCAAGCACATAATTATCAAGTGTCAGATGATGGTTTCATTAAGAGGAGCAGTCCATTTTATGACTTTCCACTTCCTCGCATAGTCACTAGTAACAGCTGCATAGGACTCCTTAACTTGAGACCAACTGACCAGTTAATTTATTACACAACTAAATACAGAGATAATCAGAGTACTCACAAGAGCAAATACAAAAATTTCAAGTGACACTGTCACTTTTAGTACTAATCCACTGGAAGGCTTTTAACTTGTCCGCACACTGACTGTTGACTACACCGTATACTAGCACAACTGAAACCTTCTTGCCAGTCAGTTCAGAGCACAACTAAAAAAGAAAATCTGATTACAAGCTACGGCATGAACAAAAATGACAAAGGTTGCAGGATGCTTTTGGTACCAGCAGAAGTGGACTTGGCGCAGGTGCTCTGCATTGTCAAACTAGAATATCTCTTCATTTGCAGGACATCTCTCAAAATAAACGCTTCAGGTTAACCACAAGTACACAAAACTGTGGATTAGGTATTGTTCAGGTAAAAATACTGTAATGCATGTACTGCATTATCTGAAACAGAAAAAATTACAAAGAACCACGCATTTAAAAAAATTAACGTAAATGTATGGGTACATGGTGTATATTTATCTGACGTAGCTAGATTTACATAAACGATGTCCGGTACCATAATACATAACTTCAGCAGAAAAAAGTAAAAGTCTTTATAAGATGATGTTTGGCGAGAAACCTTGTATTGAAAATTTACGTTTGTATGGAAGTAAAGTTTTTGACAGAATACCAGAAAAAAAACCTTAATCTTAATATGATGATAAAGCTGAAACGGGAATTTTAATAGGTTACAAAAAGGGAGGGCAAAAAATTTTATTAAATGGTAGGGTGATAGTGGCTAGACATGTTGACATAGTTGAGAAAGATATTAAGATAGTTGGATTTATAATCAACAACAATAAAAATTGAACATCTAAATGGATTTGAAAATTAAATTTAGAATTATGACGATAAGAATGAACAAGAGTCTGAAAATAGATAGAATGAAAATAAAAATGAAAGTATTAAGTTGAGACGTTCAAAAAGAAATGTAAAAAAATCTGCGAAATATGAAGATAAAAATTTTGTTTATAATGGTGTTGTATATGTTAACTATGTAAATGCGGAAAGTCCAGTAAGTTTTGATGACACAATAAATTCATATGATTTTAAAAGTTGGAAAAATGCAATGGATAGAGAAATATCTTATTTAATCAAGTATAATACTTGAAGGCTAATTGAAAAACTGATAAGTACGAAAGTCTTAGACATAAAATGGGTTAATACAAAAAAAGATATTAATGTTTGTAAAGCAAGGTTAGATGTAAGGGGATCTAAACAGAATGGAATTGTTGAAGATATACAGAGTGTATCAAAAATGAGTGAGGAAAATTATACTATAAAAATTATACAGAAGTGTACTTGGCGCAGGTGCTCTTCATTGTCAAACTAGAATATCTCTTCATTTACAGAACATCTCTCAAAATGAACGCTTCAGGTTAACCACAAGTACACAAAACTGTGGATTAGGTATTGTCCAGGTAAAAATACTGTATTGCATGTACTGCATTATCTGAAACAGAGAAAATCACAAAGAACCACGCATTTAAAAAAATTAATGTAAATGTATGGGTACATGGTGTATATGTATCTGACGTAGCAAGATTTACATTAACGATGTCCGGTACAATAATACATAACTTTTGATGATGAACCCAGATTGTTACCTGTAGGTGCAAGCTGCTGTGACGGCACGGACGATGTCCGGTCAGGTATAAGGCTTTTACTGAGTCTCATCTTTGTTTACACGTCAAGCGCGTCTCTCATGACGTTAAAGGAGCAGACGACCAAAAACTGAAGATGTACCTTTACTTATTCTAATTTTTTAAGATGCAGGGGAACATTAATTGGAAAAAAAAAAAATAATAAATAAAAAAAATAAAATAAAAAATAGAGCCACAAATCCGCGAATACACATTTTATTTCAGGCAGTTTCAGTAGTAGTAATTTTTTTATTTTTCTTTTTGCACTCGTTTTTCTTTGTAATTTTGGCTGCTAACTATTTGACTTGTTTGCGACCACTCTTGATAAATTATTGTGCTACAACTTTTGTGTCAGTTTTTTGATAATCGTTATTTTGACTATGGAGCTTTGTGATAACCACGCAAATTATACCATTAAGGACTGCACGCAAATGGTGCACTTTTATTACCTGGTGCAGGGAAACCTATAAAAAGCTGCACGTTTTTATCGAGGTCGTTGGCCAAATCGGCGGCATTTGGATCCTCGAACCATTGGGGCTGTTCATCGCAAATTCCTTGAAACAGGAAGTGTTTTACCTGTTCGTGACGATGCTGGTCGAGGTAGCCCCCGCGAGATTCTAAATCCCGATATGGAAAAAGCGATCCTAGATGCTTTCGATGATAATCCAGCGATATCGATACGTGTAGTTGCTCGTCATATAAGAGTTTCCCAAGGACAAGTCCAAATGGTAATGGCTGATAGCAGTAAGCAACCTTATCATTACCATCGTGTGCAGGAACTGCTACAGCCTGATCGGCAACCACGAGTTAACTTTTGTACGGGTTTGTTAGCTCAAGTGCGCGCAAATGCTACATTTGTGAACAACATTTTGTGGAGTGACAAGTGCACGCTTACGAGAAGTTGTATGATGAACCAGCATAATTACTATTATTGGGCTGAAGAAAATCCGCGGCTTACATGACCTACAATATTTCAATGCCGTTGGAATATTAATGTTTGGGCTGGAATCATCGGTGATCGAGTTGTAAGTTTATAATTATTATTCAAACATATCGAGCCTTATATTAAAGTTCACACGTCCATAATTGGAAATCCTAGTATTTAGCATAACCAATTTAATTCTTATTCAATTTGAACACAGATTAGACCAGTATTCTTGCCACCCAGACTGAACGCAGCAGCTTATTTGCATTTTCTGAGGGATACACTAACACCCTTGCTAGAAATTATCCCGCTGAACATTCGTTTGGCTATGATCTACCAGCATGATGGAGCTCCAGTGCACTTTTCCGCCAACGTCAGGAGGCTCTTGGATGAGCGCTATTCCGACCAATGGATTGGACGAGGTGGTCCAATTGAATGGCCTGCACGATCGCCAGATCTGACCCCACTTGATTATTTCTTATGAGGGTACGTTAAGGAAATCGTGTACAAATCTGAAACTCTTGGGGAAGAAAACTGTCATGAGAGAATCATTAACGCCTTCAACATTGTGCGAGAACGGGGTATGGTGCAGTGAGCCGTACACAACGTCGTTCGTCGTGCCAACTTCGTTCTAAGAATCAACGGAGGACCCATTGAGCAACTCCTGTAATCATAAACTTAAACCACTAGCCGTTTTTAGGGCTAAAAAAATAATGTTAAGGTTCCGTTACACTTTAGTACAAAGATAGAACTGTATGTCTAAACAAAAGGAGCTACAAGTATCTGCTGTAACTGCCTAAAATATTTTTTTTTTTTTTTAATTAATGTTCCCTGGCATCTCACGAGGTTTTTTTTTTCCAAAGAAAAACGGGAGGAACATCTCCATAGACATCTTGGCTATTCTGGTTGTAGTGTCGGATTCACCCGATGCGCCTATCGAGTAAAAAGTAACCTTCCGTATGGCACAGGTCCGTTAGAACTAGAAAAAAAAAGGGCATGAGAGAAGAAAAAAAGGAAAATAACAGTGGAATTCGGCGGCCAACTCGCTCTCCAAGGGATAAAAGAAGGGGCACTTACGCATATGGGCGAAGCGTCACAAGATTGAAGGGCGCGTTTCGAAAGTCAATTTTGCCGTATAAACGGCAGCGCTGCTATCACAGATCGTCATATAAAATTAAATGACTATACGGAGGATTATTGTCCTAAATAATCACTGTTCTCACATGCAAGCACTGAAAACTTGGATGAAAATAAAAGAGCATCGTCCATAAGCATGTATGAACAGTAAAGTATGATGTATGACACGTTATTTTTAACGTACACTGATAATAAAAAAATTAAGGTGTGTGTGCACGGTTACTTTGCGTGTAAATATATCGTACATCGAAATTCTCGATGTACGACACAGCGTACACTGAGATTTTCGATGTACGACGCAGGATGCATCCAAAATCTCGGTGAAAATTAAGGTGCCATGTAGGATATTTATAAGTTGACACATTACAGGTTATGTGGCTCGTATCATATGGTCGTGAGTATCAAACGTTCCTGGTTACACAAACGCATCATTAAAACTTTGTACCTTGCAACTTATTGGAAAGTCAAACCCTTTCTTAAAACTTCCCGTGTATTAATAACTTTATTAACGTATCATTGTATCATGGTATATGGATACAAAATCTCAACTTGAGTGACCGCTTCAACGTACACTGGAAATTTCAAAGAACGCTTCAACGTACACTGGAAATTTCAGTGAATGCAAGAGCGTTCACTGAAAACTTTGGTGTATGTATTGTGACATCGAGATTAGCAATGTATGCACGCAACATAACCGCTTACATACACTGCAATTTTATGATGCTGCATGCACTTAAAATGTTTGTGTCATACATCGTACTTTTTGGTTTCAACACATTAATTAACGAGGACGCCATTTTAAGAATCGATTTTCATTTAGACAATAATCCTCCGTGTACTTGAGCTGAGATCCGAAATATTAAAACACACTTATAGAAAAAAGTGCAATTTGTTTCGGCATTTCGGACCTCAGCTCCAGTAGTCACTTTTACTTTACATGACGATCTGTGATAACAGCGTTGCCATTTACACAACGAATTTGACTTTCAGAACGCACCCTTACATAAGTAGACATACATCTTCAGTTCTTGGTCGTCTGTTCCTTAACCGTCATGAGAGACGTGATTGACGTGTAAAAAAAGATGTGAGGTTACAATATCTACACGGCGGGAATAGCCACCATATTGAATTATCTAGCAGAAGCTATAGACCGTTTCTGTTGGCGGCAGAGTGTAAGTATACGATTGATTAAGTAAGAAATTCGTGCTCATGTTAGTGTTGCTGAACCCCAGACTTAGTAAAAGCCTTATACCTGCCCGGACATCGGCCGTGCCGTCACAGCAGCTTGCACCTACAGGTAACAATCTGGGTTCATCATCAAAAGTTATGTATTATTGTACCGGACATCGTTAATGTAAATCTTGCTACGTCAGATACATATACACCATGTACCCATACATTTACATTAATTTTTTTAAATGCGTGGTTCTTTGTGATTTTCTCTGTTTCAGATAATGCAGTACATGCAATACAGTATTTTTACCTGGACAATACCTAATCCACAGTTTTGTGTACTTGTGGTTAACCTGAAGCGTTCATTTTGAGAGATGTTCTGTAAATGAAGAGATATTCTAGTTTGACAATGAAGAGCACCTGCGCCAAGTACACTTCTGTATAATTTTTATAGTATAATTTTCCTCACTCATTTTTGATACACTCTGTATATCTTCAACAATTCCATTCTGTTTAGATCCCCTTACATCTAACCTTGCTTTACAAACATTAATATCTTTTTTTGTATTAACCCATTTTATGTCTAAGACTTTCGTACTTATCAGTTTTTCAATTAGCCTTCAAGTATTATACTTGATTAAATAAGATATTTCTCTATCCATTGCATTTTTCCAACTTTTAAAATCATATGAATTTATTGTGTCATCAAAACTTACTGGACTTTCCGCATTTACATAGTTAACATATACAACACCATTATAAACAAAATTTTTATCTTCATATTTCGCAGATTTTTTTACATTTCTTTTTGAACGTCTCAACTTAATACTTTCATTTTTATTTTCATTCTATCTATTTTCAGACTCTTGTTCATTCTTATCGTCATAATTCTAAATTTAACTTTCAAATCCATTTAGATGTTCAATTTTTATTGTTGTTGATTATAAATCCAACTATCTTAATATCTTTCTCAACTATGTCAACATGTCTAGCCACTATCACCCTACCATTTAATAAAATTTTTTGCCCTCCCTTTTTGTAACCTATTAAAATTCCCGTTTCAGCTTTATCATCATATTAAGATTAAGGTTTTTTTTCTGGTATTCTGTCAAAAACTTTACTTCCATACAAACGTAAATTTTCAATACAAGGTTTCTCGCCAAACATCATCTTATAAAGACTTTTACTTTTTTCTGCTGAATTTGAAATTATCCTATTTTTCAAATTTTTTTAACTACTTTCACTGTTTTAATTACTTCGGGCTAACACATTTTCGGTACGTTAGCATCTGCTAGGAGACATCGTGACATATTAATAATATTCCTGTTGTATTTTTCTGCCGTACTATTTATTTCATGAACATACGGTAGACATGGTTGAATTACAGCTTCTTTTTCCTTCTCAAAATTATCAACATCTTTATTTAAATATTCTTTACCATTGTCGCACCTCAAAATTTTAACTCTTGTTCCAGTCATATTTTCTGTTGTATTAATAAAATCAATAAAACAATCATAAACCTCACTTTTTGATTTAATTACAAAAACTTTAATTATCTTGCCATAATTATCAATAAAAGTCAAAAAATATTTCTCTCCATTATAACTCGTTCTACTATGAGGCCCATTCAAATCAATATGAATTACGTCCAAAATTTCCTTTGCCCTTTTTCTATTATCCTCAAAAGGCAGGTTATGCATTTTATTTTTAACCCAAATTTTACATTAAAAATAGTCAGACTCAACATTTTCTGGTAATCCATCTAGTAATTTTTTATCACACATTGTTCTCAAATAATTTAAATTGACATGGCCCAATTTTCTGTGAAGCTTTTCTTTTTCTGTCATTGATTTTTCAAACTTATTTGTTATATTCAATTCTTTTCTTATTACAGAACTACATAAAAAACAAATATTGTTTTTCTTATGTACAACTACAATTAGATCTCCAAATTTATTATAAATTTTAGAAGTGTCATCTTTTAAAATAACTTCATTATTAATTGTAACTTAACCATAGCTTATCAAATTTCTACCCATTACTTTAATATATAAAATATTATTCGATTTTTCTTCTTGATTTAAACCATTAAGAGTTTCTAAGATATTTCCTACTTTTGTTGCTTTCAAAAATCAACCATTTCCTACTTTTACGCTAACTAGTACTTTTAAATCAATACATTCATTATAAAACTCATAATTGTTTACCATATGATCAGAGCAACCACTGCCTAATAACCATTCAATACTATTGTCGCATATATTATAGACCTCAACATTCAAATTTTTTTTCAAATCTTTTATTAGTTCAGTATAAAAACTGTTTTTTTGACCATAACTTGTATTTTCGTTGCGCTGATCCTAGCCTTGACGCCACTATTACTGCTGCAAACAGCCACCCTGATGATAATCGCCATATCCTCTTCCAGCTCCTCGAACGCCGCTGCCAAGGTGCTGCCAATTCTGTTGCTGCAGACGCGTGCCTCCTTGCTGATGCACACCACCTCTTTGTTGTTGCTGTTGGCTCCCTTTCTCCTCGCTGCTGTGTGCCACTACGAGGTTTTAGTGAATTTTCACCTTGCCTCATGTTCGTGCTTGTACACTGAGCCTGGAAGTGTTCAATCTTGCCACATTTAAAATATGCTTTTTCTTTTTTTCTCTCTGACTTAAACACACTCGTATCTTTGTTACTTCTTTCTTCTATCTCTTTAATTTTAATCATCTTGATTTTACTTTTAACAAATTCTACTGTCTGGTCTGATTCTTTCAAAACGTCAATCAAATTACTAATATAACTTAATGCATTCGGCAAAGTTTTTAACATTTAACTTAATTTTTCTTTTTCACTGATCTTTGTACCTGCGCTTTTCAACTCATTCATTAGTTCTTCAAACTTCGTGAGAAACACACTTAATTTTTCCAAATTTTTTAATTTTAATCCTTTTAATTTGTTACTCACATATTTGCAGTGCAGTAGATTCTTTTAGGTACATCTCATCAAACTGATTCATTATGCTCACGGCTGTTTGTTTGTCCTTGATAAATTTAAATTGATCATTTGAGATTACACAATATATATAATTCATTGCTTTCAAGTATTTCACTAACCATTCTTCTTCTTTGTCCGTTGTCTCCCTCGTTACCACCTCGTCACATTTTTTTAACTTCAAAAATGTCAAAATTCTTTTCTTCCAAATACTGTAATTTTTACCATCAAAAACTGGTACTCTCATATCGTCCGCCATCTTGACACCTTTTCTAAACTTTCTAATTTCATCCATGCACGTATCTTCTTTAAAGTTCATGGCCTCCAAAGAGAGCTATCAAAATCAAAATTAAAATCAAACGACACAGCAACCACGGACTTGGCTACCATGTTGATAAAATAAATGAAGAGCGAGGTAGCAAAAACAATGAAGACAACGGACCAATTAATATACATGTTTATTTAACATAACGAATAAAAATTAATAACGATTCTTATTATTACTCTCATGACACTGAGAGAGAGAGAGACACGACGCGAGCTCGCGTACCTGGCAACGGCCATAATCAATCTGCTCAATACTTCGTTATTATATACACTATTGCTTTCATTATGTCTTGTACGAGTCGTATCTACGCCTTACAGTAGATGTCACTAACTACAACCAATATAAATTTACTTGTATTCTAACAATATCCTAAGAAATTATTTTATTCATATGAAATTACGAAATGACCTTGCCAACGAGAAGTATCAACTTACCAAATTATTTTATAGAATTAGTATTAAAAATATATTTATTTCGATGTAACATTTTTTATAAACTTAAATGAAACATAAATGAAAAAAAATTAAACCAGAACGATCTATCACAAAAAAAAAGAAAAAAAAATCTGCCGACACTTGAAATCGGTCTTTAGATAGCAAAACAATGTAAGTAGTGGCATAAGTCTTAACCATCTTAGATATCGGAACTTTGGGTGAACTGTATCTTGAAGTCGCATATGTTCATTGAAAACCTCAGGAGTTTGTCCTATAAATCATAACAATTATGAAGAGGAAAAATAATAAATTAGTGGTTACAACTAAACTACTATCCTTAAATAAGTAGCTGAATATTTTTTAAAATAATACTGGATCTAAAATAAGTATTAACGTACGGAAAAAATAAACAAAAAATGTTTTAAAATCAAAAGTCGCTGCATTCAATTATAAGCATGTAGTTCCACGATTTCATTAAATAAGATTGATAGATAACATTGAAGCAAGAACGAAAGCCAGAGTCAGTTAAATATATATAGCATATATTTGGTTGCAGTCAACAGAGAAAAACTCGTGCTGTCAATTTCTTTGGCTATGCGCTCAGCTATATAGCTAAAGTCGACACTTCCACTCCTCTCCTCGTAGGCACACATTCGGTATACCTCTTTCACGTGTCTCCAAAATGTGCCCCTATAGGTCGTATATGTCGTAGCCTATATGTTTCGCAGGCGCACACTGTTCGACACGAGTCTCGCACTCTCGTAAAATGTGCGCCTGGTTCGTCAACTGGCCGCTGCAGGTCGCCCCGATCAGTGCCAAAAAGTCGTCTTGCACCGTAGCATTGGCGTTAGCAATCTCTCTACTCATCTCTGGTTGATTACACGAAATGATAACTCGCCAGTGGAGTTACAAAAGTAGGAACTTTACTCGAGTTTTCATGTACAAGCAGCGTGTGCTGCTAACTAGGCATGCGTGTATCTCGTACAAATGACTGTCTCAGACTATTGAGTACGTGCTAGCACGCCATATTTAGGTGGCTGAAAAAACCGTAGAAATCGGAGTGACCAGTGGTAGAAGCACTGCACAGTAGTGCTGCTGCAAAGACTTGACGCGGGACTAGAAGCTGCTTGCAAAGTTTTTGTTTGTTCCCCGAGTCCTGGGACACAGGGGGCCACATTTACTTTCCCTCAGTGTAGCTTGTAAGAGGCGAGGTGAACGATACTGTTTTCTTTACGTTGGTCTGCGGTGGTCCAGGTGTAGGTGGTGAAGTCTGAGTGGACGATGATTATTCCGTTGGGGTAGGTTGGGCTGGCGGTTAGATGCTCGTGGGTGTCGGTTGCAGAATAAACTTGGGCACCGTGGGTCGTTGTAAGGAGGCGGTTGTCGCTGTTCGAGGCGCTAACGAGGGCATCTCATTAGAAATGTACTCAGTTCCAGCTGCATCTGATGGTGAGTCAGCTACCTCCATGTAGGCTGATTTTAGGGCGTTGGTGGAGATGGTGAGCTCTTGGTCGTTCATGTCAATGACGTACGTCCAGTTGTCTATGCACCTGATGATCTGGTGAAGGCTTGTGTATGGTGTCTGCAAGGGTCTTCGGGTAGAGCCCATGCGTTTAAATACGTGAGAGCACGTCCAAAGGTTTTTGTGAAAAAAGGGCACATTCTTCGCTGTATGCCTTGACACTGGTAATGCTTTTATGAATTGACTTCAAAGTTTCTCGACTAAGGTCACTGGGCAGGTATCAGGGTAGCTTTTGTTGGTAAAAAATTCTCCTGGCACCTGGAGCGTGGTGCCATACAACATCTCAGCCAGCTATGCTTTCAGATCTTTCTTATAGGACGTTCGTAGGCCAAGCAAAACTAGAGGCAGTACATGGGGCCATAGATGATCTAGTTGTCACATGAAAGCTGCCTTAGAGGTCCGGTGGTTGCGCTCAATCATCTCATTTGATTGAGGATGGTATGGGGTGGTCTGGATTCTAGAGATGCCCATAGAGCTTGGCGAGCTTGGTCAAAAGTGCTGACTAAAACTGTGCACTTTGGTCTGTGGTGATGGTACGTTGAGTTCCAGAGAGGGAAATCCATCTATCGTTAAGGGCTGTGGCCACTGTTGACGGGCGTTGGTCTGAAATAGACACTACTTGTGGCCATCTAGTGAAGCTATCAATGATAGTAAGATAGTACTGGAGACCTTAACAGATAGGTAGTTTGATGAGGTCGAGGTTGAGATGTTCGAAGCGTGCTTCCAGCTCTTAAAAATTCTCCAATGCCGACCAATTGTGCCGATGCACCTTAGCACGTTGTCAAGCTTTGCAGGCTTGAGCCCAACAAATAATCTCCTTTCGCATCCTGGGCCAAACAAACTTGGAAGTGATGAGACGTGTTGTGGCCTTGACGCTCGGGTGAGATAGGTTGTGAAGAACTTCGTAGGCTCTTCGACGCAGTGCTGTAGACAGGTAAGGCTTACTGCTCCTGTAGAAGAATCGAAGAAGATATTGTGGCCGTTGAATATTGTGACGGACAACCTCTACAGGACTAAGCTGGTGTTATCCTCCAGGTGCTGCATCTCTTTGTCTATGGTTTGGGCGATGGCGATGGTCTCTGCATCCAGTTCCAATTGACCCGTGTCAACCAGGAACCAGAGTCCTGATAAGCCATCGATTATGTGTAGACCATTATCTACGGGCAAGCCGCCCTCCACTATTTGGGCAGGAGGTGGCTCCACTGGCCAGGCCGGGTAAGTACAGGGCTGCTTGCACCTGCTAGCTTTGCTGCCAAACATGCCGTGGTACCAAAACCAGCCCTTACTGTTTACGCTCTCTGAAGTGGTTGCTCTGCTGCTGGAGCTGTTGCGTGATCTGCTTCTCAACCTTGAGCATCATTGATTTTCTACCTGGGACCTGTTGAACAAAAAGAGCTGGCCATCGAGAGACGTACGGCTGCCATCTCTGCGGCCAATCATTCCACTGTGGGCGATTGGACTGCTGCCTTGTATTGGATGGCGTCGTCAAAGACCACGGCTCCCCTCAGAGTTTTCATATGACGTAGCAACTGTGATGGCTTTTTATCACCAAGTTCTAGTTGTGTGAACAACTTGTGTAGCTGCTCGTCTTATGACCGCTAAGCGCTTTAGTATATCTTCCTTTAGATAAACGTACTTGCCTGTGTTCAGGGGGTTGAGCGAAATATTTGAAATCTCCTGGTGTCTCGTGTCATCCAAAGCTGCGACGACATAGTCGCATTTAGCTGTGTCTGCGTGGATGCCGTTATTGTTGAAGGCCGATTCAATGCGCACAAACTACACCTTGGGGTTCATCTTCCAAAATGGTGGTAAATGTAGAGACGGCGTTTTTCTGCTGTTACGGGGATTCGCGGCGTCTTCGTATTCGGATTCGTCATCTGTTACTTGTGGATTTTGATTGCCAGAGTTGTTGCTTCCACCAGCGTTATTGCCATTATTTTTGTTGAGGCCTGAACCAGAGATGCTATTTATTTCTCCGTTACCTGTGCCTGTCATCATGAGGCGTCGAAAAACACTCGAGAGGTAAATAAAATCGTTACTAGCACTTGAACTATTGTGGATAGTGGAGAAATAATATATTACCCCGTGCTGTTTTCTCAATATAGGCAAGCAGCTGCTCGAAAGTATCAAGGGACAGCTCTCCTAACCTATTAAAAGGAAATAGCCTCCACTATGGTGACTCCGTTACTCGGGCCAGTGGCTCTGTTACTTGGGCTAGTGGCTCAGCGCTCCTGACTGGGGGAACATAGCCTCCAGTCTAGCAGGAAGGCAGTCCTGCTGCAATGAGAGCAGCACTACCGCTTTCAGTCATCTCCAATCAGCAGAGAGGCTCTCCCAATTCCTTCACAGTGCACGGTTTTTGTTTGTTTCCCGAGTCCTGGGACACAGGGGGCCACATCCACCCTCCCCCCAGTGTAGCTTGCAGGAGATGAGGTGAACGATACTGTTTTCTTTACAATGATCTGCGGTGGTCCAGGTGTAGGTGGTGAAGTCTCAGTGGAAGATGATTTTTCCGTTGGAGCAGGTTGGGCTGGCGACTGGGTGCTCGTGGATGCCGATTGCAGAATAAACTCGGGCACCGTGGGTCGTAGTAAGGAGGTGATTGTCGCTGGTCGAAGGGCTAACGAGGGCATCTCATTAGGAATGTACTTGGTTTCAGCTGCGTCTGATGGTAAGTCATCTACCTCCATGTAGGCTGGTTTTGGGGCACTGGTTTTAGGGGATGACACAAATACAATCAATAAATGAAATAAGGGTCCATGGAATTTTATCTTTGATAACACGATATACGATAACCGTTGAATAGTTCGTTCAACGTGAAATCTGGCTTTAGCTATATTATTTGTAAGATGCATCTGGTTTTCATCAAATTTTTTTTTTCCTAATTTAGGGGGCATAATTAGTTGTATATGGTATTGCCTACGTTTTATCTCATATCGAAAGCCTTATCCACCTTTAATGAATCTCTTGTGGGTTCTAATTCAGAAATTATTCTTGATTTATTAAAAATTACTTTATCTCCCTCTCTAAATGCTTCGCTTGGATATATAACTACTCCACAAGGTACAATGCCAATAAGTACTATTATCGTCACATAACCTTCATAGGGCAAATAAAGTTGTAGCCTACATTTTAAACAATTAGGTTTTTCCACGAGAATTTTTGTGCAAACAAGTATACAATATGAATTGAAAAAATTGAACAACACTTGGGCATACTTTGTAGGACTTCTGTTTTCGTTGGCCAGGACACAAAACTTTTCAGGACTTTTGATAATAGTTGCATCATGTAAATAAAAATGTTTTTGCAGCTTTGTCTACTTGAACCGAACATTACACTTAAACATCGAAAGGAAATATTTAATCGCAGCTTGGTTGGACATAAAACTAATTTTTCTGTATCATTATGTACAAACTAAAATTTCATAGAATGAATAATCTCACACTCTTTAACAACATGAACTAAACTTTTTAATAAATCGAGAAATACACCAGTAAAGGCAACGAGATCTTCATCATTTTTTATCAAGTTCATGGGAGTTTTTTTTTGGGTCTAGCAACCTACAGAAACGCTTGACACCTTTTTAACTAATTTTATCTCCTCACTGCTGCATTCTTTTTTAAAAATTTCTTCATTGATTAAACCATTTTTCACATCTTGAATTTCATTAGATTCGCCTTACTTTTTTTCCTCAATTACTATTTCCTATTTAATTATTGAGAAAGAACAATCAGCACATGATAAATTATCTCTTATGTTACACTGTGCTAGAACAGTTTCTTTACATGTGCTGTCATTGTGATTCTTAAATTGATTACTCATTTCAACTTTCTGTATAATACATTCTTTACTTACATTTTTTTTCAGTTTCATTCGACATGAAACATGGACCATTAAAATTATTAGGAACTTCAACCTTAAAAAGTACTGTGGTTGAGAATTAAATGAGCGTCAATTATACTCGTGTATATTACATGTTGTATTATATATATACGAGTGTATTCAATGTACTGTGGCGTCGTCACCTGCAGTGGCGTCGCTGTTCACTCATTGCTCAACTCTTGAATGATCAAAACGCATTGTTGTGGAGTCACAAGATTCGCCATCTTGCTTAACTGTATTCGTTGAATAAATACTTTCCTTACATACAAAATTGAACTTGTTCATTCTATTTACTCTGCCACTGATACCTCATCAGGTTATGGACCTAGAGTAAATGTTTTCAGCTGCAAGATTTTTGTTCTGTCTATTTGTGAAAAAAAAAGAGACGATAAATTTGAGTGTATTTTTTTCTCTTCTATTCGTGATATTCGTGGAAATTTGAAGAAGATAGAAAAATTTGAGACAGGTGATGCGGTAGCAAAAGGAGAAGAACAGTCAAAATTTCCAGGTTAATTCGATATGACTGGGCACCAGGAGACCCGTTCTACTGAGGATGATGAGATTTAAGACCAGTTAATGGCAGACAATATAAATAATTTTTCTACGATTACTCGAGGTAGGTGACGTGTATATATTACAAGGAAAATAAAAGTGCGTGAGTTAGAACAATACATGTAATTCGTAATTGATTCGTAAATGATAAAAGTTAGTTCGACTGGTCAATTCGTTTGTCAAATTTTAGGTGCATGCTATTCGTTTTATTTAAAATTAAACAAAAAAATTTAAGATGCATGCATATTCGTTTTATTTACAATGACGTTATTTTTTTCGAAATTCAAGAAATTCGTTATTTGATGACAACTTCGTAGATGAAATTTATTTGGATTCGTTGCAAATAAAATAGTTGATGGACATAGGTTTGGCTTTTCTTTTTATTGTCTGGACTGGCAAGCGAATTTTTCGAATTATAACAGAAAACAAACACAAATGAGTGACGACTCAACGTGGAAAGTGCGCGAGAGAGACGTGAGTTGCGCTCGCGGGAGAAATATATGGGCGGCCTGGGCCAACGCGTTGCAGGCATCGCGTGTACTTGTGTGCGGTGACTCAGCTGCCGGTGTGCGTGTTCGTGCTACATGGTCAAGCCAATAAGTACGTACATTCGATAGCTATATACATTCGCTTGGTCTCCACGTTGATTCGTGTGTGTGTACTTGAGTATACAGTTGAAACAAAAGACTCTCTCTCTACGCCACTGCCCATGTATACTGCATGCATGTGCAGATACACATATGTGTATAAGCATAATTTTACTTCGTGATGCAGACTATACGAACATAATAAAAAAAATGACACTTAAAATTATGTGCACGTATTTAATTCGATTAAATGTGTTGTCTTGATTCGTAAAACTTGGTAAACGAATTCGTATTTTTGGTGGAAATTTCAGATCAGTGAAATCTACTCATTTTTATCAAGTATATCGATAAGACATTTAATATGACTGAGGTCCACAAGAACGAGTTTGTGGATATCTCGATAGAAGGAAAAGAAGTGAAAATTTTCGAACGCAACATGGAGAAAATTATTGCCTAGGTGAAACATTTATTTAAAACAATTTGTTTGTTATCAGTAGTTGGAAAAAAAAAATTGGGATTTGAAACTACTCTCTCTCAAATAACAATCTTAACAAATGCTAATACTGATTGGTGTTTTTCGCTCATGTCTTGTGTTCGGGCACAATTAACTACTCCAAATCTGTTACTTGCCGTACTTGTGTTCAGTCGGCCAGTCAGATTTCTTATAAAAATACTAATTGTATGTGCTATAAGAATTCAATAATTTCATAGGTATAAGACCGGCATTTAAGTCTCCGGGAGAACTAAAAGCTCTTGTTGATCGTGCTAAAAGCAATGAAGGCACAGTCGAGTGCAAAGTGGAGTAATGAGAATACTCGATGCCTAGCTTCAGTATGCAACCATTAGGGAAACGGAAGATGACAACTCAATATTAAATAAGTCAAGTGAAGAAGATAATGAGCACAATTCGACATTAAAAATTCGTTTGTTACTTTGACCTCTGAACTTAAAAAATGACAAGGTAATTCGAAACCACAAACCAAACGCATACAAACCCTAAACCCGGAAATCAATATTCGATAGCGACAATTTAATGTAAATAATTCTATTTGCAATTCAAAAACTAAAAATATTGTAATTAATTCAAAGAAATCAGAGTCACAATCAAATTAAATTCGAGTGCTGATAGAAACCGTCAAGAGTTTATGTGATACATAAAAAAATTCGGAAGCACGTATTCGAGAAGTGGCGGAAGCTCAAGATGAGATCCGTGACATGCTGTATTCAAAATTCGATGAAAATTCTTCAGGTGACAAAAATTCGCAAAATTCGTCAAAATAGTATTATAATACTCAGGTAAGAGGACACAACAAAAATAATTTAGATTTCTTACATTCAACCATAAATCCAACAACAAATTCGACCGTAAAATGTCCCGACATCTGATAAAAATATTGAAGAAATAGTGTATCAAGAATTATTTAAAGTTGGTATTTCACAAAATTTGATAAATCAATCGGCGGTGAGTGATAGAATTCAAGTTGAAGTAATTGGACGTGAAAGTAATGTACTACGTGATAATAAATTAACAAGTCAAATTAAATTCGACCATTTTATGGATTTTTTTACATCGGAATTAAGATCAAATACTTTGCTATATTTAATTGCTTCGAAATACTTGTCGATAAGACCCGTTGATAACGAAATACACGAAAAACATAAATTCTAAGTACGGGACATATTGATAAATCGTATTGATAATTCGTATCACATAAAAACTGAGCATATTAAGAAACCGAAAAAACTTCTCACAAAGATTAAAGAAATAAAGAAATACGAACATAATATGACTCCCACGGCAATTCGACAAGCATTAAGTAATATTAAATATAATCCCAAAAAGGAAACCGCTTTTGATTTTTGGGATAGATTCGAAGAAAATGTAAGAAATTATGACGGTATAAGTTGCTCGGGTCATTCAAGCGATGCTGGAAAATGCGATATGTTTTTTCAAGCTATCATGATAGCAGTACCGCGAATACAATCTTTAGATTTTCTCCACCGTGCAAGTAACTAAGGAAAGAGTTTTTTCTATGATAAGCTTAAATCGTATATTGTTGAACATGAAGCAAATCAAAAACTGAATGCAGTTGGATCTGCATTCCAGGTTAATGAGGAAATGAGGATCGCAATATACAATGCCGTCAATGCGGAACGTACGGTCATAGATTCGATAATTGTCCACATAAGGCACCAACATTCGAATGTGTTACTAATGCAAAGAATTGGTAAACCATAACGCTGATCAATGCCCGCAGAGAGTTAATCGAGGTGATTCGTTCAATAGAGGACAGGGAGGATTCAATTCGAATAGAGGTGATCCTTCAATTCATGGTAAGAAAAATTATTCGAGTTGTAACAATTATAATAATAATAATTGCTATAATAATAATTATAAATGCCAAAATAATTCGAATCAAAATCAAAATGGGCCTAACCCTAAAAGAGGTAAATTTGAAAACAGATGTAATAATTCGTTCAGAGGTCGTAACTTTCCAAATTCGAATGAACGTCCCAATAACTACAATCGAAGAAATAACAATTATAACGAAAATCCAACACAAAATTTCACTTCCGTCGAGAACGTCGAAAGTAACGGAGGTAAGTTTTCTAGCTCTATGTATTCAACTTCTATTTCCTCCCATTCCACATTAAATGAAAATATATTCGAACAAACACTAGCTAGGTTTATAGCCGATTCAGGAGCTACTGAACATTTAACGAATTCGAAAATTTATTTTAAGACTTTTGATGATAGAACTGTAGGTTCAATTAATTGCGCTAATAGCGATTCTTCCGCAAACTTAGAAACGGAGGGAGTAGGAGACATAGAAGGTCTTAATACTGATAAATTCGTCAAACTTGAGAATGTCGTGTGTTCAAAAGATCTAACTGAAAATTTACTTTCATTACGAAAATTCGTTGATAATGGTTTTTCTATTTATCTTGACAATGAAAGAATTAATATTTATGACCCAATTTCAAATGACGTAATTATTTACGGCATATATAAACAGCCTTATTAGTTAGTAAATATTGAGATCAATCCTCAAAGTTCGAATTCGAATGAAAATATAAATTTATTAGAAAAAATAGTGGCTTACATTACAACAAACTAGAATAAGGCACCCAGATATATAATTCGAAGTGTAACAAAAAATGTAAATCAATTTTATTTAACAGTTAAGAAATTAGATTTACCCGAAACTAATAGTAACATAAATAATTCGATTGATAAAGACAGTTTTGACTCTCTCTGTTATTCGAGTAATAGCCATTTGGATAATAATGTGAAGAAAAACTTAGATTTTGAATTTACGGTATTGAATTACGGTATAGAAAGATACATGATACAAATATATTGCCTATAGACAAAATATTTAATAAAGAAAATCCATTTGAAATTATATAAGAAAAATTTAAGAAAAACAATAAAGCAATGCTTTGGCACGTTAGGTTCGAACATGCTTCCGTCCCATACATGAAAGCTCTCCAAAAAAGATTTCCTGAAAATAAAGATCTAAATAATGCTGTATTCGATGATTCATTGTTGGATTGTGAAGTATGTCTATTATCAAAATTCAATCGTCTTCCATTTAAATCCATTCCAACTCGAGCTATTCAGCCGTTACAAATCATTCATTCTGATACAATGGGAATTATTATCCCTACTTCTTACCTTGAAAAATATAAGTTTATATCCGTATTTGTGAGCGATTATTCAAGATTAGCGGCTGCATATCCTATGGTTGCTAAGAGTGAGACTGGCAAATATCTCGATCTCTTTGTTAAAACCGGACGAAATATCCTTGGATTCGATGCTAAAGTATGCTATTCACGCTCAGATCAGGGCACTGAGTTTACAGGCGGGTATACTTCATAAGTCTCGGAAAATTTAGGAGCTGAACTACAGTTAGCGAGCCCCGATACCCCACAGCACAACGGTACTTCTGAAAGATTCAATCAAACTATACAAAAACGAATTTGAGCATTGATGTATGATTCTGGCTTGCCGGAAAATATGTGGGATTTGATCTTTGGTGCTTCTGTGTTTGCATAAAACAGAATCCCACACAGATCTGATAATATGATGACCCCAATTGAAAAATTCGCTCCAAATTATAAATTCGATATAAATCAAATTCGACGTTTTGGTTGTGTGGCCTATATTAAAGTACAAAGAAAAGTAGGTCTCAAATTTAGATTTGAAGAAAAAAGAGTAATCTTGATAGTTTATACAAAATCAGGATATATTTTTTTAAAACCAGAAGAAGGAAAATATTATGAAAGCAGAGATGTTAGGTTTAATGAAAAATTACTTTACGGTGACATATACAGAAAATACAGTATTTTAAACTGGGAATCTGTATCAGGTGATACAAATCGAGAAAATTGGTTTACTAAATTCAATGAAAAACAGGTAATTGAATTGGAGATCAGCAAAACGGAGGGAGAAAAAAAGAAGAGAGGCAGGCTGACAAAGTAAATAACTCGAGAAACAACCAGTGTTTCTGATACTCCAGTAATTTATTGTAGTTTTGCGGATCTCAATATCAATTTAGCAGAAAATAACACATAATTCGACGTTAATACATTTGACAATAAAGCATTCGATTCAAAAAATGAAAATGTAAGTTCACTTCTAATGAAATTCGATTCACAGGATTTTGATTATAAAACGACAAATGTAATTCATAGAGATTTATCTGTTTCTAAATCTGACAAGACATCTTATGCTTTGCTGGCCAAAATAAATGAGGATCCTTCTTCATACGCAGAAGCTATGACTTCAGCTGACTGTCGATTATGGCAGACAGCTATTCGAGAAGAATTAGAATTCATGACAAAAAATGAAATTTGGAAAGTTGTAGACAGACCAAAAAATTCGACGATATGTGATTGATTCAAAATACTTGCCTATAAAACCCGTTGATCACGAAATACGTGAAAAACATGAATTTCAAGTGCAGGACATATTAATAAATCGTATTGACAATTCGTATCGCATGAAAACTGCACATATTAAGGAACCGAAAGAACTTCTCGCAAAGATTAAAGAAATGAAGAAATACGAACATAATTTGACTTCCACAGCAATTTGACAAGCATTAAATAATATAAATATAATCCCAAAAAGGAAACCGCTTTTGATTTTTGGGATAGATTCGAAGAAAATGTAAGAAATTATGATGGTATAAGTTGCTTGGGTCATTTAAGCAATGCTGATTTTTTTCAAGCTGTCATGATAGCAGTACCGCAAAAACAATCTTTAGATTTTTTTCACCGTGCAAGTAACGAAGAAAAGGATATTCTCTATGATCGGCTTAAATCGTATATTGTTGAACATGAAGTAAATCAAAAACTTAATGCGGGTGGATCTGCTTTCAGGTTATTCAAAATGATGGTCGTTATATACAATGCCGTCAATGCGGAATGTACGGTCATAGATTCGATAATTGTCCACATAAGGGCACCAACATTTGAATGTGTTACCAATGCAAAGAATTGGTAAGCCATAGCGCTGATCAATTCCCGCAGCGAGTTAATCGAGGTGATTCGTTCAATAGAGGACGGGGAGGATTCAACTCGAATAGAGGTGGTCTTTCAATTCATGATAAGAAAAATTATTCGATTCGTAACAATTATAATAATAATAACAATAATTACTATAATAATAATTATAAATGCCAAAATAATTCGAATCAAAATCAAAATGGGCCTAACCCTAAAAGAGGTAAATTTGAAAACAGATGTAATAATTCGTTCAGAGGTCGTAACTTTCCAAATTCGAATGAACGTCCCAATAACTACAATCGAAGAAATAACAATTATAACGAAAATCCAACACAAAATTTCACTTCCGTCGAGAACGTCGAAAGTAACGGAGGTAAGTTTTCTAGCTCTATGTATTCAACTTCTATTTCCTCCCATTCCACATTAAATGAAAATATATTCGAACAAACACTAGCTAGGTTTATAGCCGATTCAGGAGCTACTGAACATTTAACGAATTCGAAAATTTATTTTAAGACTTTTGATGATAGAACTGTAGGTTCAATTAATTGCGCTAATAGCGATTCTTCCGCAAACTTAGAAACGGAGGGAGTAGGAGACATAGAAGGTCTTAATACTGATAAATTCGTCAAACTTGAGAATGTCGTGTGTTCAAAAGATCTAACTGAAAATTTACTTTCATTACGAAAATTCGTTGATAATGGTTTTTCTATTTATCTTGACAATGAAAGAATTAATATTTATGACCCAATTTCAAATGACGTAATTATTTACGGCATATATAAACAGCCTTATTAGTTAGTAAATATTGAGATCAATCCTCAAAGTTCGAATTCGAATGAAAATATAAATTTATTAGAAAAAATAGTGGCTTACATTACAACAAACTAGAATAAGGCACCCAGATATATAATTCGAAGTGTAACAAAAAATGTAAATCAATTTTATTTAACAGTTAAGAAATTAGATTTACCCGAAACTAATAGTAACATAAATAATTCGATTGATAAAGACAGTTTTGACTCTCTCTGTTATTCGAGTAATAGCCATTTGGATAATAATGTGAAGAAAAACTTAGATTTTGAATTTACGGTATTGAATTACGGTATAGAAAGATACATGATACAAATATATTGCCTATAGACAAAATATTTAATAAAGAAAATCCATTTGAAATTATATAAGAAAAATTTAAGAAAAACAATAAAGCAATGCTTTGGCACGTTAGGTTCGAACATGCTTCCGTCCCATACATGAAAGCTCTCCAAAAAAGATTTCCTGAAAATAAAGATCTAAATAATGCTGTATTCGATGATTCATTGTTGGATTGTGAAGTATGTCTATTATCAAAATTCAATCGTCTTCCATTTAAATCCATTCCAACTCGAGCTATTCAGCCGTTACAAATCATTCATTCTGATACAATGGGAATTATTATCCCTACTTCTTACCTTGAAAAATATAAGTTTATATCCGTATTTGTGAGCGATTATTCAAGATTAGCGGCTGCATATCCTATGGTTGCTAAGAGTGAGACTGGCAAATATCTCGATCTCTTTGTTAAAACCGGACGAAATATCCTTGGATTCGATGCTAAAGTATGCTATTCACGCTCAGATCAGGGCACTGAGTTTACAGGCGGGTATACTTCATAAGTCTCGGAAAATTTAGGAGCTGAACTACAGTTAGCGAGCCCCGATACCCCACAGCACAACGGTACTTCTGAAAGATTCAATCAAACTATACAAAAACGAATTTGAGCATTGATGTATGATTCTGGCTTGCCGGAAAATATGTGGGATTTGATCTTTGGTGCTTCTGTGTTTGCATAAAACAGAATCCCACACAGATCTGATAATATGATGACCCCAATTGAAAAATTCGCTCCAAATTATAAATTCGATATAAATCAAATTCGACGTTTTGGTTGTGTGGCCTATATTAAAGTACAAAGAAAAGTAGGTCTCAAATTTAGATTTGAAGAAAAAAGAGTAATCTTGATAGTTTATACAAAATCAGGATATATTTTTTTAAAACCAGAAGAAGGAAAATATTATGAAAGCAGAGATGTTAGGTTTAATGAAAAATTACTTTACGGTGACATATACAGAAAATACAGTATTTTAAACTGGGAATCTGTATCAGGTGATACAAATCGAGAAAATTGGTTTACTAAATTCAATGAAAAACAGGTAATTGAATTGGAGATCAGCAAAACGGAGGGAGAAAAAAAGAAGAGAGGCAGGCTGACAAAGTAAATAACTCGAGAAACAACCAGTGTTTCTGATACTCCAGTAATTTATTGTAGTTTTGCGGATCTCAATATCAATTTAGCAGAAAATAACACATAATTCGACGTTAATACATTTGACAATAAAGCATTCGATTCAAAAAATGAAAATGTAAGTTCACTTCTAATGAAATTCGATTCACAGGATTTTGATTATAAAACGACAAATGTAATTCATAGAGATTTATCTGTTTCTAAATCTGACAAGACATCTTATGCTTTGCTGGCCAAAATAAATGAGGATCCTTCTTCATACGCAGAAGCTATGACTTCAGCTGACTGTCGATTATGGCAGACAGCTATTCGAGAAGAATTAGAATCAATGACAAAAAATGAAGTTTGAAAATTTGTAGACAGGCAAAAAAATTCGATGGAAAATAAAAATAAAAAACCAAACATTATTGATTCAAGATGGGTACTTAAGAAAAAATTCGATAAGGATGGAAATGAAAAATGTAAAGCTCGATTAGTTATTTATGGTTTTAAAGATAAAAATGTTTATGCTCTCTTAGAAACATATGCACCAGTGTTTTGATTGGCCTTGGTCAGAGAACTAATAGCCATAATTAATAAATTCGACTCAGATACAGTGTAACTTAACGTTAAAACCGCTTTTCTAAATGGAACCTTGAATGAAGAAATTTATGTGGAAATCCCAGATGAGACAGAGTATTCAGCGGAAATTTGAATAACAAAAGTTTGCTAATTACAAAAATCTTTATATGGATTAAAAATTAGTCCCAAAAGATGGAACGAGCGCTTTATTGAAGCTGCTATTAAAATTGGTTTGTCCGTTCAGCCTTCTGAGCCGTGTTTATTTATCTGGCAAGAAAATTGTAAATTATAATTACTCCTTTTATATGTCGATGACATAATAGTAGCCAGCAATGATGCGGTAAATCTGAACGACGTTAAAAATAAATTACAAGGAGAATTCGAAATGACAGATCTTGGCGAAGCAAAAAGCTTTCTTGGTATAACCATAAATCGAAATCGAGATAAAAAATGGACAACTCTCTCTCAATATGATTATATTGATAAAATCTTCAAAAGATTTTCAAATTTGATAAAGAATATATATGCCAAACGCTCGCCTATGATATCAAATCAAGTAGCCGTTCGACAAAGGCGTGATCGTTTAGACACATTCGATGAGATGACTGTTAGCAATACCAAATCGAAATTCAGAGTTACCTATTAAGAAGCCGTCGGTAGTCTTCTATATTTAGCCAATACCACCCACCTGGATATTACATATTTTGTCAATATCCTAAGCCGCCATAAACTAAATCCTACAACAAACGATTGGGAAATGGTTAAAAGAGTTTTTAGATACTTTAAAGGTAATATAAACCAAGGTTTGCACTACAGAGCTCGTACTGACTGTTTGGTGACCTATTCGGATGCAAGTTTAAAAGACTGTAAAAATTCGCTATCATGTGGTTATGTAATTAGATTACTCGGAGATTCGATCGCGTAAAAAACTCACAAACAAAGCTACGTATCTTTATCTACTTGTCAGGCCGAGTGCATAGCTATGTCAGAAACTAATAGCTCTTAACAATTCCATTATCTTAATATTAAATGAACCATTGACTCTTCTGACCCTGAAATGTGATAACAGAGCTGCTATAGCAAGCATGAAAACAGGAGGCGGTGGTAAATTAAGGCATATGACTAAAGTTAGAGAACATTATGTAAAAGAATGTGTAAGCCGGAAATTAATTGAAATTCGATGGATTTGCTTAAAAGATCGATTAGCTGACATATTTACGAAACCCTTATCTTTTGACCTGTATACTAAACTTTCTAACATACTGTTCAATAAACTTTAATTTAATCATAGAATAAAATCCGTAGATTGTTAAACTATTGAATTTGATTTGAATTGTTGGGAAAAATTTATATATACTAGAGGCTTCGCCCGAGACTTACTAAATAAAACACCGTAGTGTGTTGACATGTAATGTGAAACGTTTTCAGTTAGAAATTTTACACGTATTCCTGACACATCTTAGAACAAAAATCTTCTTATTAAACAAATATTTTTTCGGAATCCATATAGTTTATTTGGTCAAATAATAAGGTGTAAAAATTCAAAAAAATAATTATGCTGAAAAGTACCGTGCGTTCTTTATGCCATAAAATAATCTGTGGCCATAAGGAGCCGTTGATTTGCAGTTTCTCCCGTGTAATTCACAAAAAGGGCTATTTTTTAAAGCTGTTAAGATTTTAAACTCCCAAAAAATTTACATTAGAAAAAAATTTTTTTTCTCTTATCTCACAACTTTATTACCAGAGCAACAAAGTCCTGGACCTTAAACCCTACATTTTTATTGCCACAAAAACACAAATACATTTTCTACTTATTTAAAAATCTAAAGTAGGATCTTTAAAGATTTTGGAGATTGCTGTGAGGGTACAATGAAAAACTGATCTCTCACGTAATGGATTTTTTATTTGTCGATTTTGACGCTGCTGTTCCCATCTCGTTAAATTTTCTACGTCAGTTTCTTGACGCCTAAGTAAAATTATATTTATTAGATACGTTTGAAGTTTTTCTTCCAATTCACCCTCTTGAGACTTTTGAATACTTAAAATTTTTGTGACCCCTAAAGGCTGTTTTCTGACAACTTTGTTAAGTTCTAATATTTTTGTTGGCAAGGTAGTTTGACGTCCGATGGCCCTAAAAAAGACCGGTGAGTTTCTTAAGTTAACTCTTTCTTGACTCCAGTGAACAGCAATTGTGACTGCCTGGATACCTCAGGGTGATCTTCTCTGGCCTGCTGTTGAAAACCCAGACTGTTTGGGAGAAAAATTACAAAGTCCGAAGCTTTGGGGCTAGTTGTAGTGCTCTTTCCCAACGTCTCCTGGTATAACGTCGAAGACGCTGGTGTCTAAAGCACCTTTTTTATTTTGCAGATTCAGTTGTTTTGGTGATCTTAGATGGGGAGATTGGTTAGTGATACTTGTGCACCTTTTTTATTTTGCAGATTCAGTTGTTTTGGTGATCTTAGATGGGGAGATTGGTTAGTGATACTTGTCCAGTGGAGGCTGTCCCATTGGCTTAAGTTTTTTTTCCTTTATATTTGTTTTCATAGCTGTTATAGGTTTGCCCAGCGCAGGCCTTGGAGAGGATTGGTGATTTCTGATTGAATGCTTAAAGTCGAGAGGGTAATATAGGGTCGTCGGTCACCGGGTTTTCCAGCTTTGCGAAGAAAAACTCCGCAGGTGACGTCTGCCAGTGAATGTCTGACTTGATTTAATAGTGCCCATCTTTAGTTAATATAGTCTTTTAGTCGACGAATCGCTTCCGGAAATGGTAGTAAAAATATATTTGTTGGCAAGGTAGTTTAAACTTAGGTGTCCCCTAAAAAGAACCGATGAAATTGATGGTGGAGTAGGGAACGTAAATACTTATAATGGCCCTAAAAAGCGCCAGTAGTAAAACTTCCAGACTATTCTTTATTATTATTCCTGATAATGAAGAGCTGGCTACGAATAGCTTGATTCTTAACCTGGGAGTCTCTATGTACAGAGATTGTGATGGAGGGAGGTACGCCGCTGACCAAAGAATATCTTGTCTTTGGGTCGTTCCCCGGATAACCAACCGCTTATCGTTAGACGGGAAAATGTGGGTAGGCGCGTTGGGGATGCGACGACCAAGAAGGTAGCCGTTGTGGCTGTCCGTGCCTCTCAGAGCTGTTTTCCCTGGCTTATATTTGCAGCCAAAAATTCTCTAACTGCACCAGGTGGGATGGTAGGACTGCCACACAACTCTGAAGAGTTGGTGCCGATTTTGCTCTGGCTAGATATGTCTCCTGGTATTATGCCAGAGACGTCATCGGTTGGTATGAATCTTTTTTTTCATCGCACTCGTCGAGATTCAGGGTGAATTGAAACCTAGGTCCCTTCCCTCTTATAGAAGAGTGTCGTCCGTAACCAGGATATCCAGCTGCAAGACTATCATCAGCATTCTCTGTACAGTTCGTTGAACTGCCGAAGCATGACTGCATCACCATCAAGACGCTCCGGCGTATTATAACCACACTTATTTAATTCTGTCGCAGGTAGCCTTGACTTTATGTCGACACCACTAAGCGGATTTTACTGAACTAAAGTGAAAAGCTGGCGTATTTTTGCAAAACTTTGAACTCATTTATTGCTATTGTTATTAAATTTTTTAAGACAAAAACTATACTCAAACCATCTAGGAAGTATCATGAATCAGTGTGCAAAATTTCAGCAAAATCGGTTCAGTAGTTTTCGCGGTTAGCGATTACAACGGTTTTAGCGACTTTGCTTTATATATTAGTAAGATATACTTTTTTGAGTAATTATTGGTTCATTTGTGTAGGTAACTAGAAAAAGTAATTAAACAGAGGAAAGGATTCGAAGATTGGACAAAACTCTATTAGATTAGTCCATAGTAAATATAATTTGAGTAACACTCGCCAAATTAACGGGAGGGAGTTTTGAGAATTAAATGAGTGTCAATTATACTCGTGTATATTACATTTCGGGTTACATTTATACGAGTGTATTTAATGTACTGTGGCATCGTCACCTGCAGTGGTAATGCCGCTCACTCACTGTTCAACTCTTGAATGATCAAGACGTATTTTTATAGAGTCACAAAATTCGCTATCATGCTTAACTATATTCGCTGAATAAATACTTTCCTTACATACAAAATTGAACTTGTTCATTCTATTTACTCTGCCACTAATACCTTATCAACTTTACATATAATTGACTCACTTGATATCAAAAAATGACTTCTTTAAAATCATGGGCACAAATTTTTTTTCTCCTACAACAATTTTGGACGGAACCACTGTTCTTTTTAAAATATTTCTGGCACCTTTAACATGAACATGGTTTTTACTAAACATTGTATTTTTTATCATTTTACTATGTACTTACTACTTTAAAGAACTTATAAAACAAATAATCTGCATTTTTAAAGCGATCATTACACACAAAAACTGTTTTTTTTTGTATTTTGTTGGTTACATACTTTTAACCACTTTCGTTCAATATTCAAAAAAGATATCCAATAATAGTTGGTAAATAATTAAAAATACGTCTAATTGTGGTACTGTTATATTTTGTATTTATTAAAAAACAAAACGACGTTTCCGCCGTTTGGACAATGTTTCGGCCCTCATTAGGTACAAAAACTTGTAAGTAACAAAAATTCTTTACAATACAAATTTTGGTAGAACACAATAAACGCAAATCAAGGAAAGTGTATAACATACCTCTTACTATTACGAAAGGGATGTGAAATCGTAATGTAGTCAAGTTTAGTTGCTTTTATACCCTGCACATACACAAATGATATAGTACACGCACGTAATACAATTAAATAAGAATCGCAAGCAGTTCCTTGTGAGACGTACATAAGCAGCTCATGTTTTCCTAATACTATAAATTATATACTGTTATAAGTCTATCGTTGAGTCAATTAAGCTTTATTGATTTGTATAAAACAGAAAAAGCTTAGTAATAAAAAAAAAAGAAAAAAAAAAAAGTTAAGTCAATTAGGAAAGAGGACTAACTTAATGTTTTTTTTTTTTTTTTTTAATCATCATCGCCCGTAGGCTCAGACATGGCATTTTTTTACATAAGCATAGTGTTAATTAGCCATCAGTGCACCTGAGTTATGACCAGATGTTTATATATGTATATAAACACCTGGACCAACTCAGTCACACCTATGATCACGTAGACGATGCGTCAGAGAAACAGTTAATCGACCTTCGAGAATCAAGAGCACAGGCGAAACGGTGAGACCTGAATGGTGACCAGGCGGTCACCCATCCAAGTGCTAACCGCGCCAAATGCAGCTTAACCTTAAAGATCGACGGAACTGCAACTCTACCGTTGCGCCACCGCGACCACGACTAACTTAATGTACATGATGTGAGGACCCCTTTCATTTATAGTATTAGGAAAACATGAGCTGTTTATGTACGTCTCCCTAGGAACTGCTTGTGATTCTTATTTGATTGTATTACGTGAGTGTACTATATCACTTGTGTATGTGCAGGGTATAAAAAAAACTAAACTTCAAACTCTGACTACATTGCGATCGTAGATCCCTTTTGTGAGAGTCAGAGGTATGTTATACACTTTACTTAATTTGCGTTTATTGTATTTTACCAAAATTTGTATGGTAAAGAATTTTTGTTACTCATAGATTTTTGTACCTGATGAGGGCCAGGACATTGTCCAAACTGCCGGAACGTCATTTTGTTTTTTAATAAATACAAAATATGACAGTACCACCATTAGACGTTGTTTTTAATGACGTTGTTTGGACGTGTTGGTAGCTTACGTAAAACGACTTCTTTCTCGTTACTATTCTTATCACAGTTATCCAAACTACATCTTTTTACTCGCTTACACTTTCCAGCCATACTTTATAGTTGTTTATTTCGTTTAAAAGTTAGTACTATTTCGTATAAGGTTGAACGCTACATCTACTCCCATGTGGAGTACCTTTCTCATCCAGCAGGCGGCGCTACTAGTGGATTAACATGCCGAATCTTTCAAAATCAAACGAAGAGCACTTTTTTGATAACTGTTACTTTAAAACTGTGAGCTAAAAAATCCTCAAAATAATGTATGTGTTTTCGTACTCTTTGAGATTGTTTTTATCCGTTTTTCAATCGTTTTTAGGTATACGGTAAGGCATAGTTTTTAAGGTAGTTCTCGAGCACTCTATGGCACATGCCATACGGCACATGTAGCGTATGTGTCGACTATCTATGTCTCTTCTCCACTTATGTCGAATTGTGACGTCTTTTTTTTTAAATAAATACTTTCTTGCGTAGTGTAATTATTTGAAAGCTTTAATAAGTTCTTAAAGATTTTTATAGCTACAGAATTATACATTATCAAAATACAGTAGATTGGGAACTATTGGTTGGATCTTGAAACTAATTCTTAATCCTAAGTCAGCGTCGTAAATTGAATTTCGAAAAAGACCATCAGAAAAAAAAATTAAAAGAAACAAACCAGGGAGTATAAATGGGTCATGGGACCCACGGTGAAAACGAAGTTCTTTAAACATAAGATGAGTATAAACACTCACAATTTCTCAGGTAACAAGAGGGTCGCGAGACCCATAGAAAGAACGAAGCTCTATAAAAATAAGTACTGCATTCATGTAGTTCACTAAAACAAAAACTTGAAAAAAAAATGTAAAAAAAAAAAGAAAATTTAGTTCAGTACTCACAAAAGTTGAACTTCGTGAGTACGTCATCCTTAAATACAGTGTTTCCACTTTCATACAATGTTTCCTCCCGTGGGTTGTATACGATTTTTCACCGATCCTGTCGTGAGAAGGAATTTTTGTCCTGCCTAAAGTTCTTTCTTTCGGAGAAGTATGGTGAAAATAAGTTTTTTTATTAGTTTTTAATTTTTTATTAGTAAATGCTTGTTGTATAAAATTTTTTTGAAAAAGTTATTAGATGACTTGTGTTAAGACATTTCAATTGTGGCCCAAAATCTGGTGGCTTTTTAAAAACCAGTACGTCAGTTAGATACTTAGTCAAACGCGTTTTATGTACAAGTACTGCTAGTTAATTACGTAGTATAAAATGTTCTTAAACAATTATTTTATTATTACGAGTGTCTATAAGCCCACTTGTGAAATCATGTCAAGGAAGTAGATAAGCTATGGCGGTTCTTCAACAGCCCCCCTCTCCGCGGCGTGTACCCCTCTGCGGCGTGCCCCTGCTTCCCTTGCGGCTAATGGGCGAGCGGGTCCAGCAGTTTCCTTTTTTTGCGAGCGCCGCTTGTGCGTGCTACCTGCAGCGCTGCTCAAGTTGTGCGCAGTGCAATGCGCGTCTGCAGCGTTGATTAGCGTGCTGCTTGAATATGTAAAATCTTGTGCAGCTTGCACACGCGATGGTTATATGCATTTTTTAACGTAAGCGAGGGTGTTGCATTATATTGTAGGATGTAAGGTGGAAGGAAAATAATTGTTAACACTGTTGTTTATTTTTGATTAATCAGTTTATTTTAAAATAAAAAAATTGACGTGTACAAAACTAGAATTGAAAAATGATTTGTTAAACACTTTATTCTTGAAATGCAAAGTATGCACAGTGAAAATTTTATTACTATTTCTTTCACCGTATGCCATACTTAACCAACCACGTCGTGACCACTTATCCACGTAGGCATCAGTTTTTTCATTTTAAGACGTTTATATGCTGCATAGTATAAATCACTGTCTTGCTTTGATGACATGACTGATGTGCTAGTAATAAACCATTGTTTTGATAAGTGCGCTTTATGATTTTGCCCGTGCGTAAGGCATACAGGAGAAGAAACCTTATCTTCGAGGTGTTTGAAGGGACGACATATTTGCGATAAATCGTGAACTTGCCGCGTCAGAATTGAGCTAATGTATTGGGCTTCATCACTTCCATATGTATAAATTCTTTTAAGGTTTTTAGTAATGTTAGTGAGACAATACTTCAAGTCATTTAATGAAATGCCATCTTCAAACCATTCGATTTTGTGGAATTCTAGTGTCTGGTAATTATTATGCTTTTTTATATCCAGCGGTAAAACATTGAGATTGCAGGGTGGTTTGACTATCCTGTGTACAACAACGTTTCCTTGCAATGAAACCACGGAAAATTCTTTTAGTATGAAGTATCTATCAGCATTATAAAAGCCATTGATACTGATGATAAAATCCATGATGATGCGTTTGATGAGTATCTATATATTGAGAATTTTAAGGTTGAAAATTATTTTCTTAATGTTCTTTCTATTTGACTGGCTTCTCTTTTTCGCCGTTGCTGTTACTAATTGTGTCGCATTAGTAAAACTGAGAAAATAATAAGATACAACCATTATTTATAACTTCTCTTTATCAGAGCTAGCGACATCTTCCCACCCACAGCGCTGCTTGAGTTTTCGTAAAATCTCTGCAACCCCCTCTCTACAAGCGAGTATGAGATGCAACTTCCCGTCTCTTTGACCCCCCCCCCCCGTGAGCGAGTATGAGATGCACCTTTCTTTTTTCCGCGCGCCGAAGCCGCTGTTAGTATATCAGAGCTCGCAAGAAACTGCGAGTATACTAAAAAAAGCTGCGACTATACTTGAACAGTTGTACAATTAGAAGCATCACTTTACTTTTTCATGCTTTCCGCTTAGAAGAGTTGTTCTTTCAAAAGAGAGAAGTAGATAATCTTAAGACATGAAGTATAGTTATATTACAGTAAGGAAGTAAGTAAGTTAGGAGTCTCTCCAAATTTTTCTCTTTATGATAAATTAAAACAGCTAAATGTTCGAGTAAAGCTTTCTTGTCCTCGCATGATTTATATGTCAAACGCATACCTTGTCTCATATAATTATGGCTCTATATATATAGTTCAAAGCCCCTACGTATGCTGACTAATCCGAAGATCAACAATTCCCAACGGGACTTCTTTTCTCGACAGGCTTGGAGCATTTTCTATACAAAGCAGTACATAGTTGATAGAAGAATTTTAAAGTAACGTTATACTGAAGGTGCTTACTTAAGAAAGTTAGGATTATTTTTAATTTTAGATAATTATTTTGAAGTTATTAAAAGAAATGAAATTAATATGGGCAGATTTTATTTTGAGAATTAAAATTTCTGAAACTATTATAAATGTTAACTGCATCTGTTAGATAATATTATTGACAATACTAAATAGGTTTTATTGAACAAAAAAAAATGCTGATTTTTTTGTAAATTAAGATTTTATTTATTAAAAATACGTGACATATTATGAAAATTACAATCTCAATTTATTATATTACAGTTAAAAATAAAAATAAGAATTTCAATCGAATTTTAGAGAACGACACACTTTTTTTTCTTTTGCTATTTGCTTCTTTTTCTATTCTTTTCCTTTTATTTACGTACGTAACTTCACATACGATTTCGGGTGATGGTATATCATCAACTGACTGTGATGATATATCAATTATTTCCTTATTATTACTCAATAGCGATGTCTTTAGATCAATTATTGATGACTCATTATTCATTACCGGCGATGTCGTTAGATTTATGACTGGCACCACTAGATTTAGAGGTTCCGCTGACGATGAACTCCAGTTTGCAATCTCAAATCTCTCCGTAAAAGAAGGTGTAGGTGACTCTGGAAACAGACTCTCAGAGTTTAATGGTACTGACGATTCGACGTCGATGTTTGAGAACGATGCTATTTCCCATGGTGAAAAAGAGATTGATTCTAGAAAAAAGTTTACATAATTGTGTAAATTATTAATAATTAATAAAAAAAAGTTATTAAATAGAGCAGAGTAATTTACCAAAGTGCGGATAAAAATCTTGAGCTGCAGCCGTAGGTGAACTTCACCGCACTATTTCAAGCGTCTCAAACCTCTCCGTATAGGAAGGTGTAGGAGACGCTGGAAATATATGGAAATATATATAATTACCATTGGGATGGCGATTCCAGGGCAAGATGGTCCTGGAGGAAAACTTGCAAAATCGGTTTCTACTACCGCTGACAGTGCTACATCAATATTTGAGAGCGGCACTGTTAGCCATGAAGAAAAAGATATGATTCTAGAGGAGATAAAAAAAGTTATACAACAATTTTTTAAGGTTAATCATAAATACGTTAAAAAATTCATTCAATAAAATGTAACTTACCAAGGAGCACATCAAAATTTTCTTCACAGTCAGACACTGATGGTGGATGCAATTCAACTATTGTTGTCGGTGAATGCGATGGCTAGGTATCCAGTTCTTCTAACTCGTATATATTGGAAATGGAGCCTGTAGATATACGTTGTGGCAACGTGTAAGGTTCTAAATCACCATCTTTGAAATCTTGTGGTAGCATACTATCCAAAATATTTCGGAAACTCTCTAATTCTATGAGTTCCATTTCACTATAGAACATAGGCGATGGACGTGTACGAGCCATTTAAATGATTTTACAAAACTACATATGTTAGTTCTTGACCCTCTTTTTATTAACTTTGAAACAGCTATTCCGAAAGCTGTAGCTTATTCCTCACCTTATTCTAATTTTTAGAATTTACGCATAAGCCAAGTGGAGAATTAGAAAAGGATTAAACTAAACTTCCACCACCTATGAATCATGTGTGAACGTCCGGAAGAGAGGGAAATTGCATCCCTCTGAGTGCACATGTAAAATTTTTCTCCCACGCATTCATAGTCCTCTCCCTAATAATATACTGTGAAGGATGCTCTAGTCTGCCCTTAAGCGTCATAGTCATACTACTCGAATCAACCAAGGGGTAAAGGACTTCAACTACGAAGTAGCACAACGCATAGGTCAATACACACTCATCAAGGTATAGTAAAATCCTTATAACTATTTTTCATATAGTACATTTTTCTTTACTCTACTCCAAACGCAGAAATGATGTTGAGAGTTATATTTTTTTATATTTTACTCGAGACGCAGAAATGATGTTGAGAGTACTATTTTTCTATATTCAACTTGAAACGCAGAAATGATGTTGAGAGTTCTACTTTCTATATTTCTGATTCATAATTTCATTTTTTTCTTCCAACCTTATAAAATGCGTAGACACTTTAATTTACTTATTTTTTTCAGCATAAATAAGGTTAAGAAGACTACTGAGGGTGATATAGTAAGATATCAGGAACGTCTGATTTATCGCGCTTTACAACGATATACAACTTCTGATCAACAATCTTCTCCAATAGATCTTCCTACAAAAGAAATGCCAGAAGTGATAGTAGAAGAAACAGCAGCACCAATATCTGTAAAATCAATTGCTAATAAAATGGAGGCAGTGCCAACAACAGCAGTAGCAGATGAAAACGGTAAAGTAGAAAAATTCACTTTTTGCACGTGTGAAACATAATTTATAATTTCCTCATGTGCGCTATATCCAATATAATGATGTAGACGTCTTGAGTAAAAGTTAAAATAACCTAATAAGTCTTACTCCAGTTAAAATTATATGTTGTTTTCTAAATATTCTTCAGAAAAAGAAATGCAGTTTTCTCAATGCGAATGATAGGATAATATTGATTTACGAGCACCATTTTCACCATCATGGGCATCATGGTTTTGTGAACAAAACTGAGGATAACTGTCTGAGTCAGCATCAGGAGCCGTAGAAATAGGAGAAACTAATGCTACAGCAGTATGTAACGACAACATTGAAGTTTCAAAGCCTGTATTTTTCCTGACTACGAGCGAAGAAGAAAATATATCCCTTCCGTCAACGTCATTACCACCGCAATCACTTGCAATAAACTGTCCATTGTCCGAAAATTTTGAGACGTGGTCTGAATAAGATAAATGTGCGCTTATGGTAAGAGTACACATGTCTTTAAAAATAGAAGAAATAAAATTAATAGCTCGGGAAAAAAAAGTGATTAACGAGAGAGAAAAAATTATTAAAAAATTACAAAGAAAAGAGGCTTTAAAAAAAAACAAAAATAAAAGGCAATAGAGAAGAAGCGGAAAGCTAATTTATTTCAGACAGAAAGATGCAAAAAAAATTTTCATAAGAATGCTTTACCTCAAAAATTATCAACTGATATATTTAAATATTAAGTGTATATTTGTAAACAAATATACAATACGTACGTAAAATTTTTATGTAAAAGAAAAATAACTTTATGATGTAACAAATTTTTTTACTTTTTAATAAAAATCCTGTCTATTCTGTCTTAACTACACAGAAATTCAACTTGATATATTTTTTCTTACGTGCAACAATAATTTAAAAAAAATTTAAAGTATATTTATTTACAACAAATAGTATTTGTTTTAACAACAATTTAAAAAAATTTTCATTCCATTCTCATTTGAATAATTAATAGTTTACTATGTAATCTTTCGAATTTTACTATTCTTACGACTTTGCATCAAATCTTTTATTGCTAGCACATTTTTCTTAGCACACATTGAATTGATATGAAAGCTATGATGTTTGCACGACACGTAGTCTTGTATGAGATTTGCAAGAGCAGGGCACCTATACTCCTCAATATTAATAACTCTGAAAAATATAAATTTATTATTTACAAGAAAATGTATATTATTATTATGCTAAAGTTATTTTTATTTAATTAATGATACATACTTGCATGACAGTATGTTTTGCAACCATTTTTTCTTCTCATGACCTATGACGTAACCTATTCTAACGTTAAACAGCATACGTTTAAATTTTTCTATTCCCCCTTTGTAAGAAATATTACCAGAATTCCAGTTTATACCATGAAAATTATCTTCCAACCATTGATTCTGTTTTTGGTACTTTTTTGATAAGTCCTCCAATGAAAAAGGTGGTTTGAGTAAATTGACGACCGGGAAAGTATCCATGTCAAGGTCAATAAAGAAAATTGCCTTGAAAATAAAGTTGTTATCAAAGTTCTTAAAGGCTTGAAAATCTACAATGTACTTCATTATGTAAAAAAATGTAATTGATGTTACTCAGCTGAGTGTAACCAAGTGAATAAATTCTACTGCTAAATGTGGTTTATAATATATACATTTTAGTTTAACACCCATACATGCATGCGTTTACATCCCCTCTCCATTTCTCCCATATTTGCCAAACTTGGGATATTAAAGGAGTTGCTAGCGCCAATACCTCTTACTTCTACAAAATCGTTCGTTTAGTTAACTTAACTTCTGGTTTCAAGTTAGCCATGTTCAATATTTTAAAGATGTGACGCCTTGTATATGGCAGTCATATCAACAAGTGATCAATAGTGATACTGATATATCTCAAATTCAAAGATTGATAGACAACAGCCTTACAATTGCTAAGGATTTTCATATTTTTAGTCAAAGGAGTAATTTAATTACATTAAAAAAACAAAAATTCTAATCTGCTGAGGCTTTATTAAAAACTGTTATACAACTACTGTATAATCATTTAAAAGTAGTAGAAGCAAAACAAATATTTATGAATGAACCCGAAGTTTTAGTGACAGACAGTGAGCAAAAAGTGGCAACAGCAGTCGACATATTTGAAAATGAGCCTAAAGTTTTTGTACGAGAAAGTAAAAAAAAATATTGTAACATCAATTGAGACATGTAAAACTAAAACCACTACATGTAATAATAATAATGAGGGTATTGTACCAGCAGCAGCAGCTTCTAATTGCGTTCAAGGTAAAAGTGAAGGAGAAGCAAAAATATCAACACCTACGGTATGTGTTCAAGGTGATGGTATAGCACCTGCAATACAAGCTCCTCACGATGAAAATGATGCATCCGTAAGTTTGAATGATGTGAATAGCGCATTTGAAAATCGCATCACAACGGCTTTAATTGTGAATTTAAAACACTTAGATATAAAAAAGTTTCTCAAAGATGCCGAACAGCAATTTGTTCAACGAATTCAACAATCTTTAGAGGTATATGAAGCACTCAAAGTTAATACGATGTTGACAGCTGAATATGTGATAGTAAAAGATAATTTCAGGGATGTGGATTTAAAATATTTTAATACGAAATCGCATACTATTTACCAGACAACTAACTTGAATGAATGGTTTGAGATGAATGTACGATAGCCGATAGAGAAAAATATGGATGATTTTCAAAATGAAGAATCTGGCTGGACACTGCACTCAATTTTAAATTTAGTTGTAAACATTAATAAGCTTAATCCTATGCAAGCTAGTTCTTTCATAAACTTGCCGGATTGCATAAAAAAAAAGCCTGTGTAAATGTCATAAACAGAGATGTTCATTGTTTTAAATGGGCTGTTTTATCAGCAATACATCCGGCGAAAAGCAATCCACAGCGCATCTCTAACTATATTGAATATNGTTAAATGTTTTCAATGGGCTCTTTTATCAGCAATACATCCGGCAAAAAGCAATTTACAGCGCATCTCTAACTATATTGAATATGAAGGTGAATTGAATTTTGATGGAATTAAGTTCCCCGTAAATCCTAAAAAAATTTACAAATTTGAAAAGCAAAACAATGTTTCAATTAATTTATATTTTTAAAAAAAGAAGGGTAGTACTTACATTGTTCTTCCAAGTCACTTGACAGTAAATAAAAAACAAACCCATGTAAATCTTTTACTTGTTGAGAGCTTTTACATAGATGATCAAGAAGAAGAAGAAGAAGAGAATAATAATAGATCAGAGAATAAATATCATTATGTTTGGATAAAAAATTTATCTCGCTTGGTACGCAAACAGTTATCGGAACATAAGCATGCTGCAATTATGTGTGATCGTTGCCTTCACTATTTTTGGTGAAAACAAAAGTTAGAAATGCATGAAGTTGATTGAAAAAATGTAAATAAGTGTAAAATTACACTACCTAATAGAAAAAAGAATGAGCATATATTTGGGAATCGATGTTGCGTTGAAGCTCTTCCCGGTGCTCAAGGATACTGGAGGTGCGAAGCGGGGCGTGGAATGAGCGATACGCAGTGTGAGACAAACTTATACTTATTTATTCTCGACTTAGTCGTACAGAGAAAGAGGGCTCGCTGTTCGTAGGCGAGGCGCGTGCTGTCGTCGTTGCTGGTCGAGCGTCGTCTCCCTCGTTCGCTCTCTTTTTGGTCGGCACTCTCTTGAGCTGAGGGAAAAGAGGTGGCCCGCGCAGTCAATCCGTCCGCGGGAGAAGCTGTTGCTTTCGCCGAGAAGCTTGATTAGAGCTTCGGCTGGTGGGGGCGCAACAGGTACTCCCCCGTAGTGTTGTCTGCAAGGTGCAGACAGAACGATAGGACCATCTTAGCCTTGGTGGAGGTTGCGTTTGGTTCAGGGGCTAGCCAGGTAGACGGCGAGTCGGCCGGAGGCCTTGTTGATGGGTCCTGTACCTGGGAGCCGTCTGTGGCCGACGGTGGTGTAGGCGACGGTTTGGGGGCAGCGAAGTCGTAACCAGTGACAGGTAGGTCTGTTGCTTCGAGGTAGGCTGGCTTGAACGTGTCCATGGAGACCGTACGGGGCTGGCCGTTGACCTCAATCGTATAATTCCACTCATCGATGCGTCGGATGACTTTGTGTGGCCCCGAATATGGAGGGTCCAGCGGTCTCTGGATGGCGTCGATGCAGCGAAAGACGTGCGAGCACCTTTGCAGGTTGCTGAAGATGAACGGCTTCTGCGGAGGTAGGTGCCTAGATACTGGAACAGGTTTGATGGCTTGTGTGAGGCGTCGGAGGCCTTGGACTAAAGACGGCGGGTTGACGTCGGGGTGGCTCTGGGTGGTGAAAAATCGCCAGGCAACATGAGGGTCGTACCATAGAGCATTTCGGCTGGAGATGCTTGGAGGTCTTCCTTCAATGAGGTTCGGAGGCCTAGGAGCACCGAAGGAAGTGCGTCGGGCCAAGGAATGTTTGCGATGAAAACGCTCCACCATCCCGTTTGATTGCGGGTGGTAAGGCGTCGTCCTTATATGGCTCGAGCCGATCATCTTGGCAAGCTCGGTGAATAGTGCTGACTCAAACTGAGCTCCCTGGTCTGAAGTGATGGTTAGGGGCATTCCGTAGAAGGCAATTCTAGCTGTCGTATAGGGCCTTGGCAACGGTCGTTGCTTGTTGGTTCGGAACGAGAACGGCGACCTATCACCAGGTGAACCTGTCTATTATCGTGAGACAGTACTGAAAACCCTTGGTCAAGGGAAGCTTTACCAGGTCGACGTGGATGTGTTCGAAGCGTTCGTCAGGCATGTTGAAGTTGTCGAGAGCCAAGCGATTGTGCCTGTGGACTTTAGAGCTCTGGCAGGCTACGCACTGTTGAGCCCAGTGGGTTACGTCCTTCCGTAGCTTGGGCCATATGAACTTCTTGGAAACGAAACGTGCTGTGGACTTGATGCCAGGGTGCGAGAGGTTGTGCAGGACTTCGAACGCCGTCTTGCGAAGAGCCTCTGGGAGATATGGCCTCACGTTCCCAGTCGAGATTTCGCAGAGGATCCGTTGGCCATCGATCTTCAGGGCTTGAAGGTCAAGACGAGGGTCATCGAGCAGATGTCCGAGTTCGGAGTCGTTGGCTTGGGCTTTTGCAATGACCTCTGGCTCCAGAATGGATTGCATGGCGACGGCGTTAATGCGTGACAACGCGTTGGCCACCACGTTTTCCTCTCCTTTGACGTGGGAGAGGGTCACCTGATGCTGCAGAATGCAGTCGATCTGTCGGGCCTGTCTTGCCGAAGCCTTGTCCGAGCGTTATCGGCCTGCGAAGACGATAGGCTTGTGGTCCGTGTAGACTGTGAAAGGGCGTCCGTCGAGGACTCACTCGAAGGTCTTGATGGTCACGTAGATAGCTAGCAGCTCCTTGTCGTAGGCGCTGTAGTTAGCCTCGGCTTTAGAGAGCTTTCTAGAAAAGAAGCTGAGTGGTCTCCAGGTGCCACGTGGGTACTCCTGCTCCAGGGTGGCACCGATTGCGATGTCCGACGCATCTGTCCTCAATGCAATCGGGGCGTCTGGCCTGAGAAAGGTAGTTGTGGCCGCTTTTATTAGGGCGTCCTTGCACCGCTGGAAGGCGAGATTCGCCTCGTGGTTCCAAGCGAGTGGGGCCTTTTTACTTTTGGGCGGAAGGTTCTTCAGCAGGTCGTTAAGTGGGACCATGACGTGGGCTACTCTAGGCATGCATCGCCTGTAGAAGTTCACCATACCCAGGAATCGTCGAAGATTAGATGAGTTTTCCGGTCTCAAGCAGTCCTGGATGTCCTGGACCTTGTGCGCTGGGGGGCGGACACCCTCATAGGAGACAGTGTACCCTAGGTAGTCGACTTCGAGTTGGCTAAGTACGCACTTCTGTGGGTTTATGCGCAGCTTTGCCTTGCGTGACCCATAGAGACCCATATACTCGAATTCAAAAACTTTACATATACGAATAGAGTACCTTTCGTTGTATGTGCAGACTTTGAATGTTTACTGGAACCAGTCGAAAGTTACCGTGCATATCAACGTCACAAAGCATTTAGTATTGGTTATTTTATCAAGTGCTCGTATGATGATCGCAAATCAGAGTATGAAAGTTATAGACAGTATGACAGTATGACGAAGATGAAAAAACACCTGCTCAGTGGTTTGTTCAAGATCTATATTTTCTAGCCCTGAAACTAGAAGAATTGTATGAAAATCCTTTGAAAATGATTCACCTGACGAATAACAAGCAAATTCAATTTAACAAGGCTTCATTGTGCTATATATGCAACCAAAAATTTACTTCAATTGATAAAAAAGTTAGACATCACTGTCACCTTACCGGAAAGTGAGTATGCTTTTTCCATAATAGTAATAATAGTAGTAGTAGTAGTAGTAGTAGTAGTAGTAGTAGTAGTAGTAGTAGTAGTAGTAGTAGTAGTAGTAGTAGTAGTAGTAGTAGTAGTAGTAGTAGTAGTAGTAGTAGTAGTAGTAGTAGTAGTAGTAGTAGTAGTAGTAGTAGTAGTAATAATAATGATAGTAATAATAATCAATTAATACCTATACGTGATTTTTTTATAGATATCGCAGACCTGCACACAACAAGTGTAACATTTACTATCAAGACTCGAGAATGATACCTATAATTTCTCATAACTTGAGTAGTTACGATTCACACTTGTTTATCAAAGAACTCGCTGCATGTTTTCCAGGAAGAATTCAGCTTTTGCCGCAAGCAAAAGAAAAATATATTTCGTTTACAAAATCCGATGGAGGAACAGAAATCAATCTCCGATTTATCGATTCATTTAAATTTATGGTTTCATCTTTTGGTACATTATCCTCCTACTAAGAAGAACTAAAAACTGAAACAGTTTTCTCAAGTGATGAAAAATATACTTGTTGAAGTATACGAAGGTAATTTTTTTTTTTTTTTTTTCTTTTTTTTAACATGCATGCGTACAGCCATAGTTACGATTAAAGTTTTTGGTTTTATAATAGGTAAAATTAGGATTGTTAACGGACATTGACTTTCTCATGTTTATCAAGCGTGGCATACGAGGTGGGATTAGTCAATGTTGCAATCGATATGCAAAAGCTAATAATCCTTACATGAAAAAAGACTATCAAGAAGATAAAGATAAAAAATATCTCATGTACTATGATGTCAATAACTTATGTGGATGGGCCATGACGCAACCATTACCATATGCATGTTTTAAATGGATTCAAAATACAAATTCAATGGGTATTTTAAACGTGCCTGATGATGCTGAAATTGGTTACGTACTTTAAGTGGATCTTGAATATCCTAAAACCCTTCACGACGCTCACAAAGATTTACCATTCTGTGCTGAGCATATGACACCTCCTGGATCTAAACAAATAAGATGTTATATAAATTATTTAATAATACCGTTTATGAAAAGACTATGGAAAATGAACGTAAATGAGTTGATGTTAAACTCATTAATAAGTTGGAGGGGAGATACAGTGCAGAGACATATATAACACGACCGAATTTTCATAGTTGTGATATTTTTGATGAGCAACTTGAGGCTATACAATTGCTTCGTACGGATGTTTATGTAAAAAAAATATGTTATATTAAGTGTCTTGGACCTTTTAAAGATCCTTGTGTATCAATTTTATTACAACTTTATGAAAACTAGAATGGAAGACCATTGCAAACTTTTGTACACAGATACTGATAGACTTGTGTACGAGATAATAAATTAAAATATTTATAATATAATGCGGAAAAATATTCAAGAATTTGATACTTCAGATTATCTTTTGGATGATAGATTTAATATACCACTCGTTAATAAAAAAATTGTTGGTTTGATGAAGGATGAATGCAATGGAAAAATCATGTTGCAACTCGTAGGACTAAGAAGCAAAATGTATAGTGTGAAAATTCAAGATCAAAACCCCGTAAAGAAAGGAAAAGGTGTTAAAAGTTCCATTGTAAAGGCAACAATAACTTTTGATGATTTCGTAACATGTTTGCATAAAAATACTATTATTAAACGTGAGCAAAAAAATATAAGATCACGTCATCATCAGCTTTTTAGTGAAAAAGAGACAAAAATTGCACTAAGTGCTTATGACGACAAACGATATTTGCTACTTGATTGTACAGATACTCTACCATGGGGTCATTACAGCATAGTGGGAGTAGGATCATCCAATAAGAGGGAAGACTCGATAGAAGGGATATCCAATTACGTAGGAGAAGCTGTCAAGGTAGTTACTGTATTGGATCTGCCAAAAATAGGCAGAACACTAGCAGATAAGTCGACAGTGGAGGGGTCAGCACTATATAAGGAGTTATCGCAGCGAGACAAGCTACTCTCAAGTCTACTCTCAAGCAGAGATCCAAGTAAGGTTTAACTTAATCAACTGAAGCTGAAATACGCTTTATCTTGTGTTCATTTAATCCAAACAATGTGTAAAAACCTAGATACATTGAAGGTAACATATTTTCCACAGTGAAGATTTACACATATTTACACATAGTATGTAATTTATTCGTATTTTATGCTAATTATCATGTTTATTTTTTGTTTTGTTCAAGATGGATCTTGCAGCACTGAACAAAATCGCTGACAGCGATTTTCTTTCTACGAAGAAACTTTCTCAATTGACACCTAATCAAAACTACATGGTGTCAAAACTAAGAAAAGTCTATACTAAATTCGGACCTAAGATAGTTGCAGAACTTGACGATGAATTTCAAATTTTTCTGCGGACTAGAATAAGTTCTGTTCTGTTTAAAAACGAAGAATTTCATAATGAATTGTTAGATGCTGTAAATAAATTAAAATTGTTTATAGTTAATAATGGAAACACATTATATTTTCTTATGCGTAATGTAAAAAAAAGACAAAATAAATTACGATTTTCTCTAAATTTGAGTAATTAGTTAAAATTATTTTTATGTAACATTTTCATTATTATTTGATACATATTACAATCTTGTAATTTTAATCTTCAGAAAAAAATTCACAAAAAACTTTTATTTATTCTTCCAACTATAGTGAGTACTGTCAAAGCCCAGCTATTTGACAATAAATTGATTGTCACGTTTTTGAAGGACCTTTTCCACAAGGTTAGTATCTGGATACTTTGTTTTCTGCAGTTCTTGTTCATAGAAGCCTCCAGAAATAGGTTGATCTTGGTAATCTTTGAGATGATAAGTTGTTGGATGTGTTGCTGCTCCTCGAATGATTGTAAATATTTCCGTCGACTAATTTGGCGTATACCCTTTTTCAAATGCTTGTTTGGTTTTGCTTACTCGTACTTTATCACCGATTTTTAATTAAGGCGTAGACTTACTACTATTGTCACATTTTCTTTTCATCTTCTTCAAAATTTGAATTTCATGTTCAACTACAACATCTTTTGGTTTCAAACCAATTGTTCGGTGTTTTCTATTGTTATAAGATTTAATTAACGTTTGTAACAAATTCAACCATTTATAATTGCTTTGCAAACTGAATTTTTTCCACATCAAATCTTTCAAAGTACGATTAAATTGCTCGCACATAGACGCTTTGAAATTGCTGTGTGTTAAGTATAAATTTATTTTATATTTCTGCATTAAATTTTGAAAATTTAAATTATAGAATTCTTTGCCACGATCAGTTTGCATGTTTACGGGCACCCGTACTTTATTCAATATCGAATGCATTGCTGCAGTTACTTCTTCACCAGTTTTTTTCTTGACAGGTACAGCCCATGCGTACTTGGAGAAAACATCTATTACAGTGAGCAAATGACGATAACCTTTGTTTTCACGTCTCGTGTAAGCCATGTATGTTGAATTTTTGGTGAGGGTAGTAACGCCTAGCTGCCTTATGGAGTTCCTCAACAATTTGCTCCGTGTGTTAATTTTCTAGGTTTAAGTTTTTTGAATCAGCTTGAATAAATGGGAATTTTTTTTGCAAGTTGTACATAAAAATTCGAAAGCTATCTATTTCTTTCTTAAGTCCTTTAACTACTTCAATCAAGTAAGCATAATTTACAGTATCTTGAGGCTATTTTGGTGTTCCAATATTGCATAACCTTTTATTATCTAAGTCATACTGTCCATCTGCGGTAAGTTATAATCCAATACCGGGAGGACCTCGACTACCGTCTTCGGTCCTACCCAATTTTTAACCGAATACATCGACACTCATTTTGATACTGAAGCAATGATTACATGCATCAATATATATATCCTCCCACACGAAGCTCTTCGATGATTGATATAATTTCATTGTCATGACTTGTATTTTCTGCTGACTTTTCAGCAATTAATGAGCGTAAACGATGTACTAACTCATTAGGATCATCCCAGTGTGTAAAATCTACTTGTTTTGTTATTTAAGTTTTGTAATGAGGTAGCAACGATCCACCTTTTTTACGAACCGTGAGATCGAAAATTGGAGCAATCATTTTATTCAACTTATTACTATTATGGGTTCGTGTAGCTCCGTTTTTTTAAACCCTTTTCTGTGGACATTTGAAATTTTTAATATTATGTAGTATTTTTCAAAGTCCTTCCGTGTCAACAGAGATTCGTTAGGATGCTTTTTGATGAGCAGCTCCATTAATCCTAGAGTCGTTGAATACTTTAAATCATCTATTTTGATATGATTATTTTCAAATTCTATTCGCGAATCACCAAGTTTGTACAGCTCATTTTCTTTTCGCGCTCTATACTTTAAATCTAATAAATCTTTCTAATTCTGATCAAGTATTTGTAAATAAAAATAATTTGATGAGTTTTTACTGACTTGAACAGAATCACGAGATTGGTCTTGAATAGTATCATTTAAATCATCATTATTATCATCATCATCATCATCATCATCATCATCATCATCATCATCATCATCATCATCATCATCATCATCATCATCATCACTTTCACTAATGGCTCGAATGTTAAATCACTTTCACTGAATTTTTCTCTGTTTTTTTTGTTGATTCACTTTATTAACTTAATTTTTTTCTTCATCGTTTTTACTATAAAATAATTGTGAGTAACAGAGTTATTACTATTTTTGGTGTTTTTTTGTTTCGGCAGCAATGTCCATTAGAGGGTCTGTAATTGGTTTGAAAGTTTCACCAAGCACTTTTTCAGCCTCATTTCTCCCAAACTTCAACAGTCTATACTTTTCTTTAACTACCTCTCGCGCCTTCACTAACTAAGGTAGAATGTCTTTCTCTTGTTGATACATGATGATGCTCCAATGTCTTGCAATAGACTGTAATGATTGCGCTTGATATGTCCTAAATGTACAGCAAAATCATCAAAGCCTTTTCTATAGCGACCATTATTTATTTACAAATCCTTGTTTAGAACAACGAATCCATATTTATCATCATTCCAGCAATTAGAGCATAAATTTTTTAACTGAATGTAGGACATGTCTGAGTTTACATGATCATTGTACACATGCTTGAAGTTAACTTCATCTTCACAAAATAAAACTAAAAAGTTAACATTATCCCTTACGAGATGCTTTGGTACTTAAGCATATGACTGACAAAGATAGAAGCAGTCCACATTTTTGTGTCTACCCATGCAGAAAAAGGCTTTTACATTATTTTGTTTTTCGCAAGCTAGATCATCAAAAATCATTATAGAATTTGGTAAAACATCATTTGGTGAGACTACAGTTTCATATTCGCTGAAAGGTAAGTATTTCGCACCCTCTATAGGCTTCAATAGTTCTTTTTAAAACTTGTGCTTTTGTTGATGTAGCGATTTTGATTACACGTACACATTTTCAAACTTAACTCCATTAGGATGTATAATTAAAGCTAATAAGCTATTCGTTTTACCACAATTAGATGGACCACAAAATACCGAGCGAATACTGTCAGAAAGTAGTTCACCATGTCGATTCGAACGCTTGTCTTGTTTTACAATAGCGACAAAATTAGGAACTTGTAATTTTATGCATTGCTCTTTGAATTCCATGTCCATACTGTATGCATAATCAGTTACAACTAATCTTTTAATGAAATAGTACAACGCTTATATAGTTTGAGCTCTTTTTTTGTTAACGAATTTGTCTACTATAAATACATTATTCATTTTCTCGAACGCTTAGTCATGATCCAATCTCTGAAGACTAATCATCATACATCGTAAGAGAGGGCATGGTCTTGTAAATAAAGTCATAAATTCTTTACCAGTAGAGCTTCATTAGCCAGGCTATCAGTACTGCGGTCCAGGTACTAATCTCGCTAAGCATCTTGCTAGAAGCGATCCAGAGGTAAATTCGCTGGACGCAGCGTGCAAAGAGCATGATATAGTGTATTCAAAAAATTGACAAGATTTAAAAGCCAGACACGAAGCAGATAAAATTTTAGCTGAAAAGGCTTGGCAAAAAGTTAAAGCTTTAGATTCAAGTATTGGTGAAAGAGCAGCAGCTGCCCTAGTGACCGACGCTATGAAAGTTAAAAGGAAATTTGGTATGGGGTTGGAGCAAGTGAAAAAACAGAGTATTAAAAGAAGGAAAAGAAGGATGGGTAGGTCAAAAAAAAAAACAATGTACCGCTTTAAGTGCAGTTATTAAGGCTGCCTCGCAAGACATGAATACTAAAAGCAGAGATTTCAGTAGTATCGCTTTGAAAGGTGCTCGTAGTGCAGTTGAAAAATGGGGAAGTAAAAAGTATGTTACGATTCCGTGGATCTTACGCCTTTCTACTCAGATTGGTGGAGCTTTACCTTTGATTCCCTTGTTTGCTGGTTTGAGTGCAACTGGTGCTATAGCCAATGGAATAGCTGGAATTATGAAGAGCAATAATGCTGCTAAGTCAGCCAAACAGCAGCTAGCATAAAGTCAGAGACATAATCAAACCATGGAAGCTATCGCTCTTGGAAAAGGTATTTATCTCAAACCACATAAAACTAGATTAGGAGTCTATTTAAAGCCTTACGCTGGAAAAGGGTTACAAAAAAAAACCTTAAAAAAAAAAAAAAGGGTAAAGAAATAAAATTACCTGATCGAGCTCTGACTAACATAGATTTGGTGAAATATTCTAAAATCTTAAAAATTTCTCATTTTCGTGGAGTATTCATGAGAAACAGTTTGCCCGCTGAGGGTCCATGGTTTTGTGAAACAGCTATAGTGAATCTCGATGATAAGAATGGACCCAGAACTCCCTGGGTGGCTTATCAAAAACGTGATAATAATGTTGTGTACTTTGACAGTTTTGGAGATCTACAGCCACCTACTGACTTAATGTTGTATCTGAAAGTTAGTAAAGTGAAATATAATCATAAGAGATATCAAGAATTTAACTCCTACAACTGCGGTCATTTGTGCTTAAAGTTTCTTTTAAAACAAATAAAACTTTCTTACATGGGGAGAAACCACTTAGTTACACTTCAACAACCATGGGAGAAACATTAACACTCAGCCTTTCGGGTACTTCGTCTGTCTTAGAAGCGCAGTATTTTCCACCGATTGAGTTATCACCAAAACACAACTACGTTCTTGGCTTAGTAGAACTTTTGTCATTCAACTCAATCCCAAATATTGATAAAAATTGTAATAAATTTTATGCCAGCAATCAAGTTATTGTATTACCAACAGGCAGTTATGAGATTGAAGATATCAGATCGTTTTTGATTGAGGTACTACAACCTCACGACATAACTCTCGATATCAAGCCAAACAATAATACGCTTCGAAGTATTATCAAGTACAGTCATACTATTGATTTGAGACCTAAAGATTCGATAGGCTGTCTATTAGGTTTCACTCAGAGAGTTTAAAAAAATAGTACCACTTATATTTCAGACTTACATGTAGCTATTATAAAGATAAACGCATCAAGAGTTGAATGTAACATCACAAGTGGAGCTTACATAAACAGTCACAAAGTACACACGATTCATGAATTTTTCCCGCTGTACCACTTGGATATAAGATTATTGAAGTTCCTTCACAAATAATTTATTTACCGATCATTGGACGTATCATTGATCATGTACAACTACGTATTGTAGATCAGGATGATGATTTAGCCAATTTTCGTAGAGAAGTCATAACTATAAGGTTGCACATAAAACCCTCTCCATAATGGGTATCATTTATAATCAGACAAATCATATATACAGCTCAATAGCTCAATACGCACTCCAGCACTTAGTCAACAACGAGCTCTCAAACTGTTGAGACATCAGAGAAAAAAGTCCATCAATGCATCGAGACATCGGAGAAAACGGTTGACACGTCAATAACTAACTCATCAAAACATTCAGTTTATAAAAAGTCTCGGTCTAAAAATAAAAAGCCCTGGTGGAAACTAAATTGGATACTTTTTGGTTGTATAAAAAATGGACAAGATTCTAAGTATTCAATCTCCAGTTGCCTTTGACGAATCAATTGCGCACTATGAAATTCATGCTTATCAGCCGTATGCATCATCAACATATGGAAATAGCGATGAAATTCGCATTTCAATTCAACATCAAGACTTGTGTCTTTTACCATCCAGAAGTTGTTTACATCTTTACAGAAGATTGGTCAAATCAGATGAAAATACAGCAGTAACAAACACCACATTGATAAATAACGCCAGCTGTCACTTATTTGAAGGAATACGATATGAGACAAATGCTATAGAGGTACACAAGTGCAAAAATGTTGGTCTCAAAACCCTTATGAAAAATTTGCTAAGGCTTTATCCTGATCAAAACAAATCTATGATAAATGCTGGTTGGTTTGGCGTTGGAGAAGAAGAAGATGATAGACTTACTAATAACAACGGCTACTTTGATATCATACTTCCACTGAATATGATTTTAGGTTTTGCTGAAGACTATCGCAAGATAGTCGTTAATGTGAAACATGAACTTATACTTACAGGAGCAAGAAACGATATAAATGCCGTGTTGTAAACTCCAGTTCATGCCAATGCTGCTGATCCTGCGGCCACCGCAACTTGGGAAGACTTTAAAATAGTAATATTAAAGCTTGAGTGGCTTATGCCCTATGTGGTAATGACAGATTATCATGAAATTTGTTTATTAAATTATCTACAAAAAGATAAGTTTGTATCTATGAGTTTTCGAACTTGGGAATTATATGAGTATCCCCTCTTACCTAGCACATCAAAACATATTTGGACAGTTCAGACATCAAATCAGTTGGAAAAGCCACGTTATGTTATGTTAGCCTTTCAAACAAACCGACAAAATCAGAAAAACGCAAGCGCTAGTATGTTTGATCAGTGCAATATATGAAATGAGAAACTCTATTTAAATTCACAATATTATCCTTATGGTGATCTTAATATCGATATAACACATAATCAGTATGCATTGCTCTATAATATGTATGCTAATTTTCAAAATTCATACTATGGCAAAGATTATACGCCTTCATTAAGCAAACATCACTTTCTCATTCAAATACCTTAAATCGTCCTCGATTGTTCGAAACAAAACGAGTCATTCAAAAATGCTCCAGTAGATGTTAGGCTAGAATTTGAGTCGCGTGACAATTTTTCTGCCAATACATCAGCTTATTGCCTAATTTTACATGACCGTATCATTCAGTATAGTCTAATGAGTGGGGATGTTAAGAAACTCATGTAAAGCTACATACAGCTAGTTCATAGATTCTACGAGCATCAGTTTATTCCCAACCATCATGGATAAAGGTCGGAGCAACAGTTGGAGTAAAGAAGAAGCAGAAAATAAACGACGACAAAAAGAGTGGGAAAAATTTATGAAGAGAAACGAGAAGAAAGATGTGAATGTTAAAAAAATAAAATCTGTGAAAAAATCAAAAGATAAGAACTGTAGAATTGTTTAATCATTATGTCACATAGACCGAGTGCAAGCAATTTTACAACTAATTTTGAGTATCAAAAACTTTCTACTGAGGACGATGATGACAAAAATAAGGAATTTTTGATGAAAAACTTCGTCGATAAGTATTCAATCAACAAAGGAACTTGTCCTAGAAATGAGGGTTAAGTAAAGCTAAAAAAATAAGACCAAATATCATAATAGCGAAGAAAATAGAGTATTTTGTGGACATGCAAGGTTTCAAGAAACCAGGTAATGATTATGTACTAAAAGAATTGGCTATCCTTCTGCTCGGTGCTATCGATGCGGAAGCTCACGTATTTCTTTTTAAAGCACCCTTTAGCTGGGGAAAATTTCTACCATAGTATAAACATAAAAATTTATACCTTGAACTTTACTATCATGGACTAAGCTGGGACTTAGGAAAAATTGAGTACACAGAAATAGGATAGTTATTTACGTAACAGGTGTGGAAAAGACGATTTCCCGCACGAGTCGTCATTGACTCGCACGAATGGCTGGAGTTGACAGGAACGAGTGCCAGTTGATCGCACGGCATGAGTTACCGTCACTGGCCACGAGTGCGAGTCTATCACACGAGTGCGGGAAATCGTCCCACGAGGTGCGTTCAAGTTTTTTCGCAATAAGTGTGAAAAAATAGGTGTTTTCCGCACTGATATTAGTGTGGAAAATCGATTTTTACACAAAGTGTGCGGAAAAGGTGTGGAAAATTGTCGCACACCTTTTCCGCATACTGTGCGGAAAAACCTTTTCCACACACCTTTTGCGCACACTATGTGGGAAAACCAATTTTCCACGCTAATATCAGTGCGGAAAACACCTATTTTTCGCACACTATGGCGAAATAGTAGTTTTCCTACGAGTTTGAAAAGTCTTCGTTTGCGAACCGAGAGGTTTGCGGCCCGAGCCGAAGGCGAGGTCCGTAACGAGGTTCGTAAAGGAGACTTTTCGAACGAGTATTGGAAAACTGCTTTTTTGCCCGAGGAAGTACCAGCCTCCCAAAACCACCCGAGGGCGGAAAAATATTTTACGGGAGAATCTTGAAAATGCTACGAAGATACCTGTTCTGAAACAAAAATGGCTTGAAAGATTTGGCTTTAAAGTCACTGATATGACAGTCTATCCACCGTTTGAACTTCCAAGATTAGTTACTACTTGTGCTCATCACAGCGGTGCCTACAAATCCATGTGTGCTTTTCATAACGTCAAACAAATGAAAAAGTTTTACTTTAACATGGAATGGGTTGATGTTGATGATGACGACGATGACAACAACTACGATAATAATAAGGAGCTGTAAAAATGTATTGCATCTCAAGAATAAGGTGTTTAACAAATCATTTTGCAATTCTAGTTTTGTACATGTCAATTTTTTTATTTTAAAATAAACTGATTAATCAAAAATAAAAAACAATATTAACAATTATCTTCCTTCCACCTCACATCCTACAATATATTGCAACACCCTCGCTTACATTAAAAAATGCATATAACCATCGCGTGTGCAAGCTGCACAAAATCTTACATATTCAAGCAGCGCGCCAATCAACGCTGCAGACGTGCATTGCACTGCACATAACTTGAGCAGCGCTGCAGGTAGCACGCACAAGCAGCGCTCGTAAAAAAAGGAAACTGCTGGACCTGCTCGCCTATTAGCCGCAGGGGAAGCAGGGGCACGCTGCAGAGGGGTACACGTCGCGGAGAGGGGGGCTGTTCTAGAACCGCTGTGTTCTAGAACCGCCATAGCTTATCTACTCAAGGAATTGCCGCACCTGACATTTATCAAGCAACCTTAATAACGAGCATGACATTCCTAAATTAGATAAGTAGAAAAATTGTTTTACTCTAAGAAAGCTTAGTGAATTTGAAACAAACTGAAATAAAAGATTAATTGGTTTTAACAGATCAATACATTTTTTTTTCCTCTTTACAGCAATGTTGTGGCTGCTATGTTGCTCAGCCCTTTCCAAGCATAATTAAAATACGCCAGTCTTAACATACTATCATTTTATCAAAACTTAACTTTAAAACAGAATTAGGGAACCATCAAAAAGTTTGGCTGTTTCTTACAGTTTAACCGTTAACGTTAAAATTTTGAACTGAGCAACAATTATTATCTATTTAATGTAAGCATTGTCTGTATATTATTAAAATGTAGGTACCATTTCTCAACTATTTTTAAAGTGTGTTCATCTTTTCCCATTTTTTATACCTTTAATTGGATCAGTGACAAATTTAGACTTTAGAAGTGTTTTTTATTATTAAATATGATGGGTCTTGATGTCTTCTCTTCATTTACTGGTCTGCTACTGCTTAGGAATTTATATTGTGAGCATAATCCTCATTACAAAATTATAAAACGGGTTTCTTACAACCATGTCAGATGTTGCCTGTGTACTTCAATGGTACTTATTATTGACTAAATTGCTGTGAGAAAAAATTTTGAAATTATTCAACTTATATTCATAACAATTAATTTTTACACTGTCTTTTCAATTTTATAAATAGGTAAAAATTACCTACACTCAGAGAGCTACAACTTTCCGATCTAACTGTAGATGGAAAGTGACAAAACTGTTGTTTTCAGTTATTAACAATTGTTTTTAGTTATTTTGCTACAGCCTTAAAAAACAAAAGGTAAAATCGAAGAAAGTCAAAAGTGAAAGATTTTTTAGCAGATGTTTTTACGTAGGGTTACAGTATTTTGAAAATTGAAAAACTTTATTTAGAACAAAAAGCAAGCACCGAACTTTTTTATAGTAAAAATTAAAAAAAAAACTCAAAAGTACATATAAAACTTCGTTTTTTTCCAGAATATTTAGATGTTTTATAGATATTAATAATGTTAATTAAAAGCCCCTGGTTCGGTTGCCCACAAACAGTATGGTGACATACTGCAAAATTATTAAGGACGTTTATTACACATAGTGTTTTAGGTAGAATCTTCTTAAAATTACAACAGAATATTTGTAATGATGCAAGAAAGTCACATGTAAAATTTGAGACCGTTTCTCAACATTATTTTTTAGATATCACATGTTGAAAAAACTTCAATTTAATTCATAACCTTGTGATGAGGATTTTTCTAGCCGATACACAGCCGTCCTGGATCCCCTCACAAAACTCTCGCTAAATTTCTTACCATGTCCCTACACTCTGGATATCTCTCCTCCGGGAGGTCTGCCACAGGAATCTGGTTCGGGAACACCAAACAGTCCTGAAAGGAAAATAGAAGGGGGCAAATGGGGGCACTACTTATCAATAAACACTTACTGATATAAATTTTCACAGCGCGCTCGCGCTATTTATTTGCCTCCTCTGAATACTCTACACTCACTCTCTCTCTTTATATATAACTATGTAAATGGGCACGTTATTCTCGACGTAGATATCTTCGGGTTATCACCTCCAATCGTCCTCACCATCGAACTCCTCCCTGGCTTGACTGTCGGTGTCCGGTACCTAAGCTACACGTACGCACAGACACAACCTCAAGCGTACCTTCACTCAATTCAATTTTCCCTATCCCTACACAAATCCTACACACATTTATCCTGACTCACTCGGATCATCCCCAAATCTTTACCTCGAAATAACACCTAGGGCACCGTCCTCCGTGAAGTGACCTTCTCTCTGTGCTCGCCGTCACCCGGGGCTACCTGGAGTTCGTCTCGGTCGTCGCGTCAACTCAGCGACACAGCTAACTCTCGGGTAGTCTTGTTCGGTGTTCTCCTATGCTCTCTCTTTGGATCCCTTTCCTCACTCTCTGCTCTACCTGTCACTTTTTCCTATATCCGATGGCTCTCTCTTTCCTATCTGCTCTCTGTGCATCTCCGCGCGATACTGACTGCGTTATAGCAGTCCTGCACTTCAATAGATGCGCACGCCCCTCCCGTGTATCCGAAAAATCTCCAACACTCCTAAAAACCGGTAAATTATTAAAGGTTTCAAAAACTAGGGAATCGATGCGACCACTCGGTGCTCACTCCTTTCCAACGCGTCGCGAGCCCTTCCATCTCTCCTTCTCTATCTTACACACATGCTCACCCAATCATACATCACTTACATTCAATCTCTTTCATGATCTTCGGTCCTTCTCTCTCCTCTGGCTCGTAGTCCGTGGCACCGAGAACACACATTAAGTAATGTGTTATAGATATACATATAGAAAATATATATGTTATTCTAGGACTCGGTACCCACCAATGACTTGCCCCAAAATATAGGTATACAGTGACGTGATAGCTTTAGCTACCACGTCACAACCTTATAAAAAAGTCTCATGAAAATGGAATTCATGAGAAAATTGTTGGTGGATTTTGTCCAATTTTTTTTTGCATTATGCAATACCATAATACTGGTATTCTATTCAATTCCTAGAGAGATCAACAAGTTATTTTTGCAATTAAATAACAAAAACAGTGTCAGACACCCATATTTATAGTTATACAAATCCATGCAAAACAGTTGCCAGCGCTGCCACATTCTCGCTCTCCTCTCACTGCACTCTCTACATTTCCCCTCTAGCTGTAATGAACGTCTTTAAGTTGAAACTTTGCTTGGCTGGTGAGCGACTGTGATAATCGACAATTTGCTTGGGCATATTATAACCAGATATACTTACTTCGATTGCAGGTGGCTTTGATTTTACTTCAATGCCACCTAGTCAAATCTATTGAACTAAAATAAGAAGGTAGCGTATTTTTGAGAAATTCTGAGCTTATTTATTGCTATTGTTATTAATTTTTTCCGATAAAAACTGTACGAAAATCATCTAGAAAGTTTCAAGAATCAATGTAAAAAATTTCAGCAAAATCGGTTGAATAGTTTCATGGTTTGCGGTTACAACGGTTTTTGGGACTTTACTTAATATATTAGTGAGATAAAGAAAGAATTGTAGGAATTCATAACTAAAATTTATTTTTTTATTGACTCAAAATAAATTAAACCTTATATGCATTATTATCTGCTCTTTCATCCTTACGTATGTATGCAATAAAAAAATATATCCTATAGTTAGCTATAGTGCGTAGCAGACAAGAAGTGTATACGTACCTATACTGACTGTTATAGGACGGTATTCCCTCTCTCCCGAAAACGCATAAGCACGATGGAAAAAAAGCTAGTGCCTTTATGCGTTTGCTCCATGCTTAGCGCTTATGCTTGTGGGCTATAGCTTAGATGCGTTGAAAGCACACGCGTCATGAGCCAATCACATAGGTTCAAAAAAGGGGGGCACTTCCATCGCCACTATGCGTTTGCTCCATGATTTTCTCTTCCGTGTAGTTTGAATTATTTATATACGCCATGCCTACATCACAGTTTAGTCTTTTTTTCTTCTTCTCCTTATAGCTTCTTTTTCTTACCCAAATTTGTTGACTCTTATATTGCTCTACACTGTACTACAGTTATGACAAGAATGTAAAATATGTAAAACTTGAATCGTATAAGACTCATATTTATCATTAAAATCCAAATTCTAGTGGAAGACTTGGAACAGAAGCTTTTTATCTAAAAGTATGCATATACACATGCACGTACGTAATTGGCAAATGAGCGGGTACCAGTTCGGCACATTTTGTTAAGTACCAAAAGTACTATTATTTTGTACGATTTTATTAGGATTGATTGTAACTATTTGCTTGTACACTAGTTTAAATTTCCGAGTCATAAACATTTTTCCCCACATTTTTGCAATTTTATTGGTATAAACAATTTATACTACACGTAAAAGATATTTTACCTCGTTGGTTGTCTCATGACCAGCAATTTTAGTTTTTTTAAAGTTCTCTAAGACTTCTATAAACAGAGACTACTGCAAAAAAAATTTTTTTTTAAATTGCCCTTTATTTATTAATTGTTAAATAAATAAGTAATACCTATGTCTGTATTCTTGAATTATTTGAGCCCAGAAGAAATATTGTTATATGTAATAAACATATTCCAAAGCTTTTTAGACTATTATTTTATTTTAACCCATTGTTTTTCAACTCTGTTTTAGGCTTTCTGACGCTATGAGATATATCTATATATAAAGGTTCACATCTCTTGTTCATAATATATAGATATACTTTTTCATAGCGTCACAGAGCCGAAAACAGAGTCGAGAAACAGGGGGTCACAATAAAATAATAGTTTAAAACGATTTGGGAATATGTTCAAGGATGTTTATAGAGTCTTCAAAAACTAAATTACTCATGTCATACATGTAAACATACGCATCGACCCATATTTCGGTAGTATAGCTATCAAGACCAAGGCCGCATGAATTCTAGGGAATTTATGTGTAAGAAAGGCTATTGAACCGAGTTAATACACAAAGATATAAACACTCAAGGTAAGTACGCAAAGACCTTGAGCAAGCTATAGAAGCTTATAAACTTTTTGGCAACAATGTTGACTACGTTTAAAATTTAAGTATTTATAAAACTGTTTGAGTAGAAATACAGAAAATTATTGACGTAAGTTTAAGAGATACATTTCTTCAAAAAGGACACACAATAAAGATCATCTAGTCATGGAAAGTTAGTACATGCGGCGCGAAGTAGGGTAAAGCCTAAAAATACACACATACACATGTAAAAACATCGATTATATAGGTGAATACGTTATCATGTAGAGGATAATATTAAAAAAGAATGAAAAGAAGGGAAAGTGGAGTTAAGTGGGAGAGGATCTTAAGGTAATCCAACACATATTTACTAGAAAAACTTTAACTCGATACAACAGCTTATGATTGAGAATTTATAGGAAAAAGGTATGACTAAGCGTATGAGGGGATTTAAGAGCTTAAAATAAATGAAAATAAGAAACTTTTTTCTTCATTGCAATCTATGTAATAACAATATATTCATTTAATGCACTACTTTGTTGGATTTTTTGGAGCAGATGTTATGCGTCAATAGAAAGTGATATTTTCATCCACAACTAAGATGAGTAACACATTGTGCTTATGAGTATAATTCATGATCAAGAACAAAACAAGATTTCTTCTACTTTTTTAAGATCCTTTTTTTCTGTAAACTCTAAGTTTTTGTAGTGAGGCATGGTCAGTATAATTTTAACTTACTTTAGTATGAAGTAAGATGCTTGTATGTAGGTGTGATATTTTTATGTTCATATGGTAGCCATATGATGGCTTTGTTGGTAGCGTGACTGCCTATAGATCTTGATGGCTAAGGTTCGAATCTCACTCTGGACAAAAATTTTTATTAAAAATTGATGTTTTTTTCTGGATGGGATTTGAGCTCCAAAAAAACCTACTAGTAGTAGATATCAAATTTACAATATGAACATGTGATTCGTGAGTTAATTCTGAGGAACTATTAAAAAATTACCAAGAAACTAATACAAATTAAATTCTCACACTGCAGTTTACTTTTCTTTCATGCAAAAACATTGATTCAATTAAATGATAGATCAACTTGATTTGACGGTGGACATCCAAATGACAGTGTACAAGCTGTTAAATGTTAAATTTCATAATCTTAGTACGGTTTTCAAATAGTTTTTATTGATATTTTTTGAAGCAACAATTATTATTTCTAATTCAATACTTTGGAAAACTTTGTTTTGTTGACAACAAATTTAATGTCGATTGATTTTGTTAGTCTCATTTGTATAAGAATACTCATTAATCATTTGTATAGGGCTCAATGAAAGACACTTGTAACTTGTGTACCTATGTATAATTTTATGCTACAGTTTACACTGCAACTGTAGCTGATACAACTCTATATACTACTCGAGAAGTAAGATAAAGGTAGGTTATGTAGGCTGCCTAATGAGTACCTCACGCACACCCCCTGACGCGCCTACTTGAGCCCTCAGTAGGCTGCCTAAGTAGGGCCTCACGAACTAGAGAGGCAACCGACTTTCATTTCTGTTCGGGGATGTGCTATGTATCATATTCACAAATTATTATCTATAAGATACAAGTAACTTATCTAATATATAGTATAAATAGCTTGTGTCGTGGACATATACTGTACCAGGAACCGGAACAGACCATGCACTAGATACCGGGACAACTGCTGTACTGTTTAGATAGTGCTGCTGCTGTACTACGGTGGTCCGTCTAGCGTTCAAAGTGGCTCGCTAGCTGTCCCACTGCCTGGGTTGGTAGGCGTACGTTACATTAGGACTCTATTTGACCGTGCGAGGACATAGGACGTTCCACTAATCTCTCAGTGCAGGTATTATTAGTTCATCACTTAAAAAGGTTGTCTTTACGTCTGACTGTCCACATTCGAGGTTCTTTTTATTTATTACAGATAGACATGATTTGACCAGTGGCAGTCTCGATACTGGAGCATATATATCTCTAATCTCATATTCGTTAACATCTTGGTATTCTCTTATTACAAGTCTAGCTTTGTAAAGAACTCTTCTCTCTTTCGAAATTTTTTTTTAAAATATCCATCTGGAATCCAGTATGTTGGTGTCTCATGGTCTATGCACCGTGTCAAAAACTTTATTGTTTTCTAAGGACAGTTTACTTTCATCTATTGTTCTTTCTCAAAGGCTCTTGTTTTAGCTTTATATTGCCTCTTTGTAACTACTAGGATTTTCGTTCACTTTAGCCAACATTACATGTCTCTCTTCAGGACTGACTTTAAAGGTCTCTTTGCTATTTATCTTTGCAGTATAAACAAATACATAATCTGTTTTGGGTTTGTGTGGTCTCCAGAATGTTTAGATTCTTTAACTTTCAGATTCAGTATGGTTTCTCTCTTTTCTTAGTTCTCTCTTTTTTGGTTCAAGTTCTTTTGGTGCTTTTTCAAGCTGAGTTTAAGGATCCCTAGTTTCTTGAAGTGTGCTCCCTTGGAGTATATTCTCTTGAGTTTCTTCTTTATTTTGTTCAACCTCTCTTTCATTCGATTTTGGTTCTAAACTAGTATAATTATTGAAATTATTTGTTTTGTACACATCTTAGTATACTAGTTTTTTATTAAATATCACGTTCCTCAAGGTTAAAAACTTATTTGTTGAGGGTTCCCAAAAAATGTAACCTGTATTAGAATGTCCTACTAAGATTGTCTTATGCGCTCTTTAAGAGAACTTTGATTCTGTCTAAAGTAATTATCCACAACCTATGCATCCAAATATCTTGATTTTGTCTAAGTGGGGTTTCACTTTTTGATTTAATTTATTTAGTGGGATGTCTAAATCAATCGTTTCATGAGGAGTCCTATTATAAACATTAATAGCTGCCTCTATTGCTAATACCCACATAGATCCAGGTAAGCCGGAATCTATGAAGAGTGCTCTTGTTGTATGTTGGAGAGTTTTGCTGAGTCTCTCAGCTGTTCTGTTAAGTTCGGGAGTATATGGTGGGGCATAGTTGCCTTCCATGTTTTCTCTTTTTATCGACTCTTTAAACTCTCCTCCTGTATTCTCTTTTACATTATCTATTTTAAGATAATATATTTTCTCATTTGTTCCAACTAAATTTCTCATAGTTGCAATAAAATTTTATAAACACCTACGTGCTTTAGTCTTATTTTAAATTGAATAAGCTCATGCAAATCTCGAATAGTCATCAATGAAAACTATAATATAGTAAAAACTACCTGGGAAAGAAGCTAAGCTAATTTTACGCATAATATCTGTGTGGATAGTAAAGAGGAGACTATCAGCTAGCGTTCTCATCTCTTTGTTTGCTAGTTTTTCCATCTTTGATAACTGACAAGTTTCACAACGAATATATTGCTATTCAATACAACGTTCTTTAGATACTTGTTGGAACTCTTTAAGTATTTTAAATATTGTTGGTAAGGGTGTCCTAATCCAATATGCCAGAGCATACCTTGATCTAGTTTTACTAGTTTATCGTTTAAAGGATTTAACTCTATCATTTTAAATTGCTAATCTCTTCTATATTTTCACTTGAGTCTCTGTCCCATATTTTTCTATTGATCGTTCATGTATCAAAATGAAAATTAGTTTTTTGTTGCTCTGTTGTAATTTTACTTTTCTCTTTCTTCCTCCCAATTTCTGATTGTATCGTAATGCTTAAAATTTTCTCATGTTCTCCCTTTAACTCTTTTTTTTGAGCAATTTCGACTCATTCTGAGATTTTTTTGTAAAGTTCGACTCTAAAATAATCTCTGCATTGCATGTGTATTCAGTATACTCGTGCTGCTCTTCGTTTTATTTTTGATCGAAAAATTTATTCTCCGGTTTGGTTTCTCATAATGTCCCAGTAAGTAAATCGCTATCGTTTCTTTATTAAAAATTTCTAATTTCTTATTATCTTAGAATATACCTAAGTTTATTTCTGCTAATTGACTTAAGGAAATTAGATTTTCTGATAAATCTTTCTCAGCCAATACATTTGTTAATTGGATTTTATGATTTTTACTCTTAAGATAAAGATCTCCTATACTGTCCATCTCAATATCTGCAGATTAATTTTTCTTTGTGCTCTTAATAATGGCATTCGAGGACTTTTGTAAATTACTTAAAATTAAACTCATATTGTAAATATGCTCTGTTGCTCCTGAATCAACCAAAAACGTGATATTATTTTTACTATTTAAAACTAAAGTATTATTAACTGTTATTCGTGTATTCTCTTTTTGTGCTGCTTGCGCTGCTGCTAGTGCTGTGATATTTTATTTTTGTATCTTCATTTTCATCTTTTTGTAACCCTACCTCTTGTATCACTCTCTTTGCCTCTAGTGCCACCGTTTGATTTCCCTCTTTTAATATTGTTAAAATTACCCCTTCATCCTCCTCTTCCCCTATACATTGCATTACCACCCCCTTTATAATTAAAATGTAGTAAGAGTGTTGCTGCCCTGTTGGCTGCATCTATTTGACGAAGTCAATTAATTTTTTACTTATAAATTAACGAGAGATCGCGGCTGAAAAAAGAACTACTGAATTGACAAATGATAAACGAAAACCCACATAAAAAAACAACTTTAATGAATTCATCTGAACGGAGACTGAGAATAAAAAGCGTAAAATAAATAAATAAATGCACTTATTATAAGCCACGAACAAATATATATTTCGTGGCTCAAGGGAGAAACTCCGAAGAGAAAAACCCCCTAGAGAAAAACCCAAGAGAAAAAAAAATAACGAAAGTACAAATAAGTGAGGATGAACTATAATTTTGAGATCAAATTTTTTGAAATGATGAGTGTGTACGTGTGTATTGTGTGTAGACAACGTATACGTGCGCGTCCGTCAAAAAACTTCCGCATTGACAAATGTCGCACGAAGCTCAGATGTTTTGTTCAAAAATATATATGTATCCTCAACGTTTTTTTTCAGATGCATCAAAATAACTATTGTTACTTTGATACTTCTTGTTAGCAAGGCCATTCCATAATTTTANCTTATCTTAATCACTGCCCACAAACGAAACATGAGGGCCGTATTTTAGAAATTTGACCTCAAACTCACTATCAGCAGCCTTGAACACCCCCAAGGTAGTGTTGCTAATACTGTGAAGTATTTCTAAATAAAAGAATTAAATTTTAATCACCTTTAATCGATTTTAGAATGAACTCAACCTATTTTTCATCTGCTAGCTTTTCCACAGCCGCATGGAGACCTTAAATTTTCTTGAAAAAATTATTCGCACAATGGTTTTTTATATATTTTTATCCGTAGAATTGAATTCTCATGTCGAGTCGATCGTATCTTTCTTTACTACATCTTAATTTCAGTTTTTCTGCGTTAAATTAATCCTATTTATCTTCACACCATATAATTTTCGTTTTTATGCTTTTTTCTGGAATTACTCCAAAAATTGCTGGTAAAGGCTATGTTTTCATTGCAGATTTAGATTCAGCGTCAAACAATACACAGAAAAAAGTTGGTCTGGTCAAAAGTACGGACAACTTTTTTTTTTTTGTTCTGTGTAATTTATGCATCTAGAAACTACTAAGAAATTATAAACATTTTATTTATGAGTGAAAAAAGGTGGAGGCAGAAGAAAACTTACACTTTTATTACGATTATGTCAAATATGATTATTACCACTAAAGTAACTTACATCTAATTATGCTTGAATACTTATCTACATATATAATATGTACATTTTATTTACGACAGAAAAAAGCTGAAGGCAGAAGAAAACTTATAATTTTATTATGATTATGTCAAATATGATTATTACCAGTAAAATACAACTTATATCTAATTATACGTGGATATTTATCTACATACATATATTATACTTTTTTGCTTATATTTACATTCCTTATTAAGGAGGTTTGGGAAAAAAGTTCTAAATAAAGAAACGTGCCAAAAAAATGTATATTATATCTGAGCACATTAGGAGTGCACATGAATTTTTTCAGATTTTCCACTAGGGGAAATTTTTGAGAAAAAAATTATGGAATTTTGACAGTTTAACATGGTCTCTTATGCAGGAACAAGGTTAGGTTTGCCTTTTAATAAAAATTAAGATATATTCTATATGTGTCGGAATGAAAAAAAGCGTTTTCATAGATAACTTCGTATAAAAGGAAGATGTTCGACAAAAAAAATCAAGCCTTGCCAGGTATTTTTCAAAAATATAAGCAGTTTTAGTCGTACAGTTTCAAGTTGCAAGAGGAGGTGCGCGGAAAAGGGGGCCCAGCTGCACGGGCAGGGGGTTTCCCCGTTCCTCGCCTCCCTGAATGATACTCCCAAACCTCCTTAATATGTTTTGGCTATTACATTGACAAAATTTGTACTACATATGTGTACAAACATCAAAGCGGATTCTTTAGTCTTTTATCAATAGTGCGTTTTTTAAAAAAAAAGTCGTACAGAGACTATATAAAGCTTTTTTTATAGAATACATACTAGTTTCAATCACTTGTTACTCGGAGCATAGATTTAAACAAAAAAAGTTGTATTGTATATAAACAGTTTACCTACTTTTCACCTATAGTAAATTGTTATTATCACTTTACAGAAACAGTTACCAAAATATTTTGACAGCACGTAAATCATTTACAGTTAATAAATAGTAGTTTTCCTACGAGTTTAAAAAGTCTTTGTTTGCGAACCGAGAGGTTTGCGGCCCGAGCCGAAGGCGAGGTCCGTGACGAGGTTCGTAAAGGAGACTTTTCGAACGAGTTCCGGAAAACTGCTTTTTCGCCCGAGGAAGTACCAGCCTCCCAAAACCACCCGAGGGCGGAAAAATTTTTTTCCTCTGTTTTGAAAGTAACACTATATCTTTTTTGATAGATCAATTACTATAAAAAGAACTAAAATTTCAAAATTTAGATTTCACTTTTAATCCTTGCAATCGGTTCATGAATTTTATATTTAATACGACACACAATGTTCTGCATAAATTTATCTGATTGTTAGTAGTTAATAAGATAAACCATCTGAAAACACTTCTAGCCGTACAACGCAAGGCAACTATTTTTTTTTTTTTTGTAGTTATATTAGCATAGTCGTATTATCGGTATCTTCAACCACATAACACAGGTTGATTTTATTAAAAAACTTACAGAACTCCTACGACGGATAGCTTAACTTCAAAATCTTTAAAACTTTTTTTTTAATCATTCAATTCATTCATTTTTTAGAATCGTATTTTAATTACTTTATTATAAATAGTAGACATATAAATACAGAAAACTAGTTTGAACTCTTCACGATTTTAAGAAAAGCATGGAAAACTAGGATAAATAGTTGGTTGATTTTTTTAGAAAACTGTAGATTTTTTAAGAATTTTGTTCTACAAATGTATTTATTGATACTATTTTAACTCTTAAGGAAAGCTCTTGCGAGCAAAAATAGACCAAAGCTCGTTTTTATTGATACATAAATTTGTAGTTAGAAACTTCTTTTAGTTTTCACAATTCCTAACTCTAAGTAATTCATCAGAATAATATAAAGAGTATATTCAGAGTTGTAAACAGAAGAGAGCCTTTTCAAACCGAATATAAAAAAAAGCCTTTAATTTTTATTCCTCCAATTTTCAGTTGGTACTACATTTACGTAATATACATATCAATAAATAAATCATTGAATCATAACATTATCGTGAATCACTAGGTATGATGGGGCGCTTACTGAGCATCTTAATGATTAACAAAGCATTAGTTGAAAACAGAAGCGCTTATCACCAAATAACATGCGGTACTTACTTGCCACCTAATTAATGTAATTATTGGTCAGTAGCAGTCCACGGTACGTGATAATTGGCGCTTGTGTTATAAATTATTGCTTGATTAACTCAATCATTGGCCAATAAGCACCCCGTGATGTTTAGTTATTGATGATCATGTTATAAATTTATGCTTAAGTAATTGATCTATAAAAACATATACATTAAATTTCCACCTTAAAATAGAAGTAAAAAAATTAATTAAAAGGCTTTTATGAGTTTTTGATGAACTTCTCGTTTCACTCTTCAGTATATAATAAACATGTAGATTTATACAGAGGTACATGACCAACCAAGAGCTGGGTGAGGAGCAAATAAAAACTCCAAAATGTCGGTGAATAATTTTGAGCAACAATTCGTTGGGCTTAACATCAACCTTATCAGGCTCAGTCTGTCTTGTTATACCGATCGACGTCAGCTTAGTACACTTTAGTGTACCTCTGCATAAAAAGGCCTTTTCTTTTGGTTTAAAAAGACTCTTTTCTGCCTAAAAATCTGAGAAGGCTCTTTCTTGACTTTTACTCTGAAAAAATTCTTTTCTGCACTTACCCGATGGTATCATTGTTAAAAGTATTACGATGCTTTTCTTGCATTTAATGTAAATTATTGAATTTTTGTAATAACCTGCAGCATAAAAATAGCTTTATTATAATACTCATTCTAAAAGATAATTAATTATTTTTTATTTGAAATAAAATACTACGGTATTTTGAAAAATATTTTGTCTCAGAATCTTGCGGAATAATTTTGATTACTCATTAGTACAACTGTTTCATTCATTATTATTCTGCTGGCAGTCTAAAATTTTTAAAACTCCTTAGTGCATTTTAAAACTCCTTAGAAATTATGAACATCCTATTGACGACAGAAAAAAGCCGGAGGCAGAAGCCTAAATTAGAGTACAATCATCAGTGCCTGTTTACTGCTATTGACTAAAATTTAAAATTTTAATCAGTGAATTTTGATAAACAAAATAAAAAATAGTTTTGTAAAAATTTTAAAATTGTTTGCAAATCTTTAACAAGGTGTGATACCAATATTCAATTTTAGACTGCCAGCAGAATAATAATGAATGAAACAGTTGTACTAATGAGTAATCAAAATTATTCCGCAAGATTCTGAGACAAAATATTTTTCAAAATACCGTAGTATTTTATTTCAAATAAAAAATAATTAATTATCTTTTAGAATGAGTATTATAATAAAGCTATTTTTATGCTGCAGGTTATTACAAAAATTCAATAATTTACATTAAATGCAAGAAAAGCATCGTAATACTTTTAACAATGATACCATCGGGTAAGTGCAGAAAAGAATTTTTTCAGAGTAAAAGTCAAGAAAGAGCCTTCTCAGATTTTTAGGCAGAAAAGAGTCTTTTTAAACTAAAAGAAAAGGCCTTTTTATACAGAGGTACACTAAAGTGTACTAAACTGACGTCGATCGGTATAACAAGACAGACTGAGCCTGACAAGGTTGATGTTAAGCCCAACGAATTGTTGCTCAAAATTATTCACCGACATTTTGGAGTTTTTATTTGCTCCTCACCCAGCTCTTGGTTGGTCATGTACCTCTGTATAAATCTACATGTTTATTATATACTGAAGAGTGAAACGAGAAGTTCATCAAAAACACATAAAAGCCTTTTAATTAATCTTTTTACTTCTATTTTAAGGTGGTAATTTAATGTATATGTTTTTATAGATCAATTACTTAAGCATAAATTTATGGACTGCTACTGACCAATAATTACATTAATTAGGTGGCAAGTAAGTACCCCATATTATTTGGTGATAAGCGCTTCTGTTTTCAACTAATGCTTTGTTAATCATTAAGATGCTCAGTAAGCGCCCCATCATACCTAGTGATTCACGATAATGTTATGATTTAATGATTTATTTATTGATATGTATATTACGTAAATGTAGTACGAACTCAAAATCGGAGGAATAAAAATTAAAGACCTTCGTAGAAAAATTGGTAAAATGCTTTCCCTGCAAGAAAGAGGTCCAGGTTCAAGAGCTTATAGTCAAGGTGGAACTTTTTTTCCATTGCTGTGTACGACAATTTTCTTCCAAATTATAAGTAATAACTGAAAAATGAGTTGCCTAGGCAAATTTATATTGTATGGTAACTATCGATTAATTAAATTACTCGCATTGATATTAATTTACTCATAAAATTATATTTTATTTTCTAATATAGTGTACATCATTTAAAATAACATTTACTCTTAAGCTTAAAAGAAACATTTTTTTAAATGTTCCAAATGTGTCTACTTCCATTTTATGCAATATAAGTTTTACTTTTAATTTAGGGACTATGATGTAAAGACGATAAGATGTCCCTGCGTGCTTCTCCTAAAGCTAATAGCCAATCACATGCCTACCGAAAAAAAGCCGTCTTTAAATATACGCTAAAACTAGACCATGAAACGATGCAAAGCTGGGCAGCGGCAGTAACAAATGTAATAAATAATAAAATGAGTTTCGGTTGACTGATGATCACATCTTATCTTTCTGACATCTTGCTAGGGTCTGAAAACTTACTCTTTTTAAGGTGGTTTGCCCATAAATGCAAATGTCTCACGAACTGGATGAAATTTTAAGAGATTGTTATTAAAGTTCTAATGTACTTACAATCAAAATTTCAGACCTGCTTAGCGTGGATTATTGGGCATAAAAGCACTTGGAACATTATACTTACAGGCTCATTGGCATTAGAATGGTAATAGATTTTTACCAAAACCAGATAAATATAATTGTAAAAATGCTCATGGCAGTAAAATAAAAATCACAGATTGATAGCTAAGATCACGAGCTTTCTCTTCGTACTAAAAAAGCTGGGGTTAGTGTAAATTTTATTGAGATATTTAAAAAAGAAGTTTACTGTTTATTGGTTTTCCGCAAGCTTGGCTTAGGATAAGAGAAAGTTTTCATTGATAAACCACCTTAAGTGAAAGCAGTATATCACGCAAAAATCTTTGTTTACAATTTCGATTCTAAACTGATAGTTTAACTACACAAAGTTTAGTATGTTACCTGTAGTCTGGAACTGTTGGTTCAGAATTTGGCCTTCGTGAGCCCGACGGCAAGGGTGTTCTTTTAATTGCATAAATGTATATTCCGGTCATTGTCAAGGTATATGAGAGGAAATATAAAGTATGAAACTGTAACACAATACATAGTAAATGGTTTTTTTGGAAAAAATAGTCATAATAGTGTACAATCATGTCAATAAAAAAGAAAAAAGTTTTATTATATGCAATATGAAACATAAGTACTTAAACTAATCAAATGATAATTTGAAATGAAACACAAATATAACTGATATTGCTGAATAATACTAAACCTACTTACTTTATATTGATGTATCAGTATTCCAAAAAGAATATTAAAGAAATCAGCGGTTAACAAAGTTAATTGGAGAGAAGTAGCACCAGTCTCGTACAAGACAACTGGTACCAAGGAGTAAAATACAAACTGGGTTATACAGTATATGACTATCGAAGCCATAATTGGTAGGTTGTCATAGTGAAAGTTTTCTACTTGAACCTTTTCCAGGACAGCTCTGAAATGAGGCAAAATTGGTGACGACTTTTTCAGTTTACATATTGTTAAGCATTAATTTTGCTCACAAGAATGCTGGAAAGTTTGAGCAAAGAAAAATTTGTGAATAATTATCTTTTTATGTGTAATAATTGTTTACATAAAGATATTTTTTAAGCACAGTATGATTTTTTCAAGTCTGGTCAGTTAAGTGCAAGGGAAAAAGATTTAATTGAATGAATATTCCAGAACCCTACAAAAATTTAATTTCTTGTATGTAACTTTTAATTGTTAAAAACAATTTTCACTGTCTTAATATTGTAAGAGAACTATTTCAAATGTTGATAAACAATAATTTTGCGCTATAACAGAAAAATTAAAAAGTCTTATACATCTTACAAAGATATATTGTATGAAAATATGTAACTGCTGATATGCGTCAAAATTTTTGAATAAAACCTCGAAAAATGTAAAAAAAGCAATTTTACCATAATTTTTTTACTTTAACTTTTCAACCATTATTCACAAATATTAGAAAATATATAAATGTGCTGTATTTAAATTATACATTTCTTGAAACTTACATCTGTGAACCACATAGTATAGTTCCAAAAAATCCGATCATTCCAAGATACTCTATGATATCAATAGATTTTACTGCCAACTCTTGAAGAACCGCAATAATGGAAAATAAAACAGCACCACCAAGACATAACATGTCTCCAACAAGTTGATTTTTTCCTACATTGGAAAAAACATTAATTTATGTAATATTTTTATGAAATCTTTGAACAAAATATTTTATAGTAATTATATAATTATGCTTGCATAATTGGATAGTTTCATTGGTCGGATAAAAATGTTATAGTTAAGTACGGCGTGTGTAATGACAGAACACTATCGTAAGCGTTAGCATAAGAAGTTTGTTTTTCTATACCGTTATTTCCAGATGAAAATTTTTTAGAGTAGTTCACAGTAATTTTTCTAGTATATGCAAAATTCATCTAAAACTCACTATAATTATTACTGTGCGGCAACGGTAAAATTTCCCCTAAAAAAGTATGCAGCCATAGGTTTCACGATATGTGAGTTAAAGGAGAAGGCCGATCAGTTGTCTTTTGCAGGTGGGCTAACCTGAAAATTGCTGTAGCGCACCTATAAACTTACACAGATAGACCGCGCATCCAATTTTTTTTTTTTTTTAATAAATACCTACTTGCGTAGTGTATTTATTTTAAAGCTTTATCAAGTCCTTAAGGGCTTTTGTAGCTACAGAATATTACATTATTGTAAATACATTAGGGTTGAGAACTGTGGGTTAGATCTTAAAACTAATTCTTAATCCTAAGACGCTGTCGTGAATTGGATTCCAGAAAAGACCATCAGAAAAAATCTTAGTGCCCCAACCGGGAATCGAACCCACGACCCCTTGAGCTGTGTTGAACGAATCCAAGTGGGTACCTTGCAGCCAACATCTTGGAAATGAGGAGAGAGCCAGAGAGTTTTTTCTAACAAGGTTCCGTCTCTCTCTTTTAAGGAAATGGAAAAAAAAGTGAGAAGGGATGTGGTAATTGCAGCGCTTTCTTGTACTGACGTAGGTTCACAACTAAATACTTGGTAAGATTTAAAACACCTTTTAAAGCTACTATAAACCCCCAGGAATCAGTTTTTTTACACTGTTACGGAATAAGCTTCAGGGATTCTTGTGTAGATGGAGAGCAGGTAATTTCGATTTATTTAATAAATGGATTAAAGTGTTTGAAATATTGTAGTTGATAGCTCCACCAAAAAGGCAGAGCAGGGGCTCAAACATGATCAACTAAGGACTCGCGAAACTTTACACTGACTGCTTAGCCACGACCGTCACCGAGAGCGGCTGTATTAATTGCACTCTTAGATGCACCCTATTGTGTCATCAGTTGTACGCCGGTGTGCCAACACACGGGTGCTGGCTTGACTAAACCAAGCCACGTTCGTGTCAATACTGTAGAACACTTATTGCTCTAGATTTGTCAAAGCACTTCAATGATTTCATGTAGTTTATTATGTCTTCAATTTTTTTTCCATTTTTTTAATCTCTGAAGTAATGCTGTCTTTGAATTTGCTTTTACCGTGTTTAAATTTAGAATTAAGGATGTCAAACGCATCATTAATATTTTTACGAAAATCGCGGTGGCGTTTGCACCCTTAACATCTTCATTTTTTTCTAAATAAATTAATGCATCTTAAAATCATATTATTTCAGTCAATCAGAGTATATTTTGTTATAGAATTTCTGATCAATTTCAACATGTGACAGGCATCTGGAATAATAATGATTGGCTCATCAGTTGCTGGGTGCGTAAAGGAGCAAACTTCATCCACATTTTTTACATTTGCACCAAGCTCAGCGGCCATGGACAAGTTTGTGGATGCTCTATTAAACGTGACTGCGCGCGCTCACTTATACCGTAGTCATTAGGAAATATAATAATCTCTTTCAAAATTTTTGATTGACCTTTGGTAAAGTAATACGTGATCGGTGTTTCAAACTGCCTATTCAGCCAGACAAGCATGAAAACTGAAGAGTAGGATGCTTCTTCAAGGCTATTTCTCTTTTTGTAAGCCCCTATGAAATGGGAAAGATTTTCATAAAAAATTATCTTACGTATCTGTATGCTGCTGTAAAGTAAAATAATAACGAGCATGCAAATTCTTGTAACTCTAGTAAGTAAGTAGCAGATCATCCTTGAGATAAAATACTCTTTACAATTTCTTTCGATGCTGGGGACGAATTTTTCTGTTGATAAAAAATTTTTTTTTTTTAAAAAAAGACTTAGTGTGTTACAAAAAATTTTTTAGAATGACCTTATACAGCATGATTCTGATACTATCAACCTAAATTCTTTATTTTTACTTCCTTCTTGACTGTACTACTGTAAAAAAAATCTGGGAGGGATAACAACAAATCTACATCATTCTTTGAACAATCTCATTACTTATGTCACTGTCTGAAATCTCTGAGAGGTTATCCTTAAAAAATGTTATTGTATATGACAGTGAAAGTAATTTTTGTGCCAAAAAATGACAAAATTTTGAAATGAATAGATACCACTCGTAGAATTTAGAGTAGTCCTCAGTCGTAGGTCATTAAATAAATTTTTAAGTGTACCTTTTTATATTTTAATACGTAGAAGACATTTGTTTAAAAAATATATAAATATGTGATTACATTTAATAAAAAAATCAGTAAAAAAATTAGTTAAGCTCATCAATTTTTGCATGATTATAATATAATATGTGTAAAAGTAGCATTTATAAATTAGCAATTCTTTTCGTGTATAAATATTTCTTAAATATTATCTTAAGCTTACTTATAAGGTAGCTAAGCTATCTTCTGTAATGAGTCCAGTTTTTTTTAAATTATCAAGGACACCCTTAAAACTATTGTCCTTACTTTTTAATTTTTAAATAGTAGTACTATTGGTTTTTAATTTTTATTTTGAGCCTTTGCGAAACTTTTGGGCAACTTCGTAAGCTTTAGTTGAAGTAAAGTGTTTCCGACGTAGAAATCCTATACATCGAATTTTTTTCAATGGTTTTCGCTCTGACAACGGTACTTCTCCGATTGTGAAACAAAGAAAATTAATAAACTTATACAATCAGCTACAATGTATTAACAAAAATGATAATATTTATTAAGATAAACCACCTTTTCCGTGCGTTGTTAGGTACTTGCATACTCGTGAAAGTGTCAGTAGATTGGTGGTCCTTGCTGTTTGGGTATACAGCTCGACAACGCAATGCTGATCTTTAAATTCTATTCTATTTAAATTTCCGTTTCATCTTTGAATTTCCTGTACTGGATATTCATCAGATCCAACAATAAAATTTATACGGTTCGAGTAAATAATGAAATACTATAAACTAACAAGTTTTGAATGAGTAGAAATAATACCTTGGCGATGATGATAATTCCATGTGCTGGCTTTGTACGGTACAATGATTAGATAATTTTGTTGAATCATTGCCTCTCAATACATAATTAGTAGTGTTACAAATATAAGTATAGGAGACTTATATCCCTAATGTCCCTATTAGGGTTCTTTTCCGCCGTTTAGGTAAGTAAGGTAAGGAGACAATATCCCGTCACGTGTATTCGGTAAGTAAGGTAAGGAGACAATATCCCATTGCATGTGTTCTTTATTAAAGGCTTACGTCTAGTTACACTGTAGGTTGTTGGTCAACTGCCCATTAGGCGTTGTTCTCTTCTTTACATAGCTTTTCACTACCATTGTGTTGGAAGTAGTGATGACCCCTGTGGAATTTCATGTAAGTAGGGGTTCCGAGTTTAATAGAGCTGATACAGTATTGTTGCAATCGTATAGGGGTATTAAGAAGCGATTTGTAGTAACGTGGTACTGATGACCACCTGAATTTGCACCTTTCGTCGCACATGTGAGGACATTGACGTTTTGAGCTAAACCTAGCTGACGTCCGTAACACGTCCAAAGGCCGCAGGTTCTCGTCCTCGAGGAGCCCCTAACTTCCCAGTGCCGAAGAAAAAGTTATTGTGTTCATGAGTGCCCGTGTTATATTATGATAATCTTATAACAGATAAGTTTAGTTTTTGTTTAGAAAAAGTTGCTTCATTCATAGGCCACTGCCTATGTTACATTCTGATACACAATCTTATAATAGATAAGTACTAATTTTTGTTTAGAAAAAGTTGCGTCATTCATAGGCCACTGCCTATGTTATATTCTGATACACAATTTTTAAGTATGTATGTATTTTTGAAAAGTAGTTACTTTACTCACGGGCCGCTGCCCATGTTACATTCTTACACATAATTTTGTTTATTACACTGAAATACTTATTTTGGAGTATGTTATTTTTTTGCTCTGTTTTTTTTTGTTATTTTTATATCATTTATTTATTTATCCATTTATTAATTTTTTTTTTTTTTTTTGATAAAAGATTATTTTAAGATCGGTAGCGTTATCCTAGTGCTCATAGGAGCGATGTGCAGCAATGCGGTCGTGCATGTATTTTGACAGTATACACGATTGATTACGTTACGCTGACTGTGACATTCAGCTCCATACAGCGCACTGCTAGTACCAATGAGGGAATGCGGGAAGGTGATGAAAGGAAAAAGTAATGTGAAATATCAGTAATTTCATGAGTTTTTGATCGCTGTCTGCTTGATTTAGATTACGGTGAAAAGTGACAGTGCAAAGGCATTTTCTTCCTCTCCATGTGAGCAAATTGCAGCAGTCATTTGTTTTGTATCGTAGCGTTCGACTTATTTTTTTCTAAAGTTACTCCTGCTACATCTCTGCTATCTTGCTTTTTGCTTCTTGCATATGTTCGTCTTATCGCATTTTGTTGTATAGTATTTCATCTGCACCTTTGCTAGCTGTTTGGTTTGCTGCGAGTAGCTGTGCAGTTGTGCATAATTGTTGTCAGTGATTTTAGAACCTTGCTGCAGTCGACTTCTCTTCAGTTTTTGCGTTTCTCGTTGTGTTTCTTGTATGTGATGTGTTATTGTGTTAATTTTTATCTGTTGTGGTAAAGAATGTTTTGGGATGGGTGTAAAACGGTATGATTTAACAAGTTTTCAGTGCCCTGAATGGGAAATAAAAAAAATTTTTTTTTGAAGCCACGGTCGTCACCTCGCACACCGCGTCCAGCTATTTCCTTTTTTGTACGGATATATAGATTTTTTATAAATAAATGGTCAATAAGCCCATGTTATGTACCAATTTTCAGCTTAAGCCTTTTTTTTGAAAAGTAAATTTAGATTTAAACGAGTACTAGAGACCGACTTTCACAATAGTACAACCTATAACTACGTTTTTTATTTTTTAAATTTAACTTATTATTATTTGCTTCCCTTGATTCGATAGGTGTGTTACTTTTTATGATGTGTTGTCATTGTGTCGTTACTATTTTTGTTGTTTTGTGCTGTTTGCCAAGGTAGTAAGTATATCAATTTGGAGATTGGTTAACATCAAAAGGTAACAAATATACGTGCTGTGTAAGTATTAAAAAAAATTATTTTTTTTGTGTTGAAGGCCCGTTCGTTGATGTTTTTGCCTAATGATTACTCTTTTTGTATAGGAAATGTTCCTAGAGCCAACAACAACGAAAAGAATTTGCCTAGTCCTGATAGGTTACATACTTATATACATAATGGCTTGAGCTTCATCGGCATCATTTTGTACACCTGTAGATGGGGGTGGCCTTCAGGAAGTGCCTGGCCATCATCGATGTTATCGGAGTGCCAGCAGTTGATGTATCCTGGTCTATCTGTAATTTTGCTGAAATTAAACGTTTGATTATTTGTTACAATCGGTTGTATCGTGTCCTCTTGCTTACTACATTTTCGTATATACATATATGTACATGAATACATATGTATATGTGTATAAACATAAATTTTTCGTATTCATTTTGAAAGACACTACCTTGTTTCTGTATTACCACTAACCGTTGTTCTGCGAATGTTTCTTCTATTAGTTGAGTGGTATTGAACCCCAGTAAGTTGCTGTCTATGATCGACCAAATATTTGGATTCACCCCATCAAAACTTGTGATATTAATATCTGTAGTGATTTTTGCTGATGCTAATATCTTTGCGTCGGATGTGCGTGCGCGACATCCTGGTTAAAGTTTGAGTAAGCCCGTTTCTGATATTATTGTGACATAGTCAGCAACACCTCGACATTAAATGTATAGGTTTTGTTTATTGATTAACGAAAATACGAAACTGTTAGAAGCTTCTAGTCAATGCCAATATGCTTCTTGTAGTCTTGCCATCCTTATATCGCAGCCCTTAGTCGATGCACCATGACTAGTCGCTAGTCTTATTTTGCAAGCCGAATGCTCTTTAACATCACGTATACGCTCTGTATTCTGACAATTGTAGTGACTAGCTTCTTTAACTTTCCTAAGACTTTGGTTGAAATAGGTAAGTAGATTTTAGAAATGTTGTTAAGGGCTATGTAAGGACTCCTGGGCCATATGTATGCAAACGTATCCGTACTATTCATCAAATTTTGTTTGATCGGCAAGGGTATTGCTTTATACAACGAAAATGCTTGTTTATCAAGTAAAGGAATTGCTATGTGATAAGCAAGGTACGGTTTTTTGAAAAATATGGTAACTTTTGATATCTCTAGCACTTCTGATACTGATTCTTTTTTTGTTACTGGAAAACTGTATTCTGGATGAGCTCTATCTGCTTCTACGGCTGCTTGTTGAAATATCTGTGGATCAGTAAATCTATGATGTTTACTACCTTTTAGTGCGAAGAGTACCGCTTCAACTAGTACTTCAGTGTTCATATATAACTGCTCTGCATTCCGTGCAAGCAAATCTAGTCTTCCCCGCATGTCCATGTACCTGACCATTGTATTAATTTGCCTATCTTCTACTGTCATTCGTAAGGTGAGGTTACTTATTTTGTCTTCGTGGTTACCTAGTGTGGATTTAATGACCTGGGTTTACTCAGCAAGTAAGTTGGCTAGATCAGCTGTGTTATTTTCTGCTGATTTAAGCATGCCTTTCAAATGATTGTAATCATCCTCATCTAATGAGCCGAATAGCCATCGTAGCCCTTTGCCAATAAAAGGCATAATTGATCTACGCTTGCGTGTATCTCCACGTTCCATTAGTGTAATGTCTTCTGTGTAAAGCATGTCTACAATTCGATTATTTTCCTGTAGTGCTCGTTGTATGCTTTTACGAACGTCCATCATTTGTTGCATCCACACTTGGTCAGAAACAATGTTGGATTGTGCTATGTTTCTTCATGCAGTTAGCAGATTTTCTTCTTTTTCTTGCAGCGTTGATATATCTATAAGTCGTGTAATGCTCTATACTGTACTCGATGGAACTATCTGACCTGCTTTCTCTATAATAAGGCCTGGATTGTTCTTAATTTCACTATAGACCATTTATTTTCTGCTGATGGTTTTGTCTGAGCCATAAAAAAAGAAGACCATTTTGGGTTGTTGAATCGATATCACTTTTAATATATTATTTTTATTGTAAATCTTCTTTCTTTGTACGTCCAAAGGCAGAGAAAAGGAAGAAGGGTTGGTCTACAATGTATTGTAGAGTCCCTTGTAATTGTTAGGCAGATATTTTTTCCAACGCTCGTTTTATTTTATCAATGTAGGTTGTTTTCACAGTGTCGCCCCTTTTTAGTATCATGTGGTGCCTTTCATAATCTAGTTTCATTATTTCAAATAGACCATCATATTGATTGTCGAATTTTCCTCTTTGTGGTTCTTTGAGCATGAATACCATTTCTCCCTTTCTAAAACAACGTGCATTTATTTTTTGGCCATAGTAATACATAGACTTGTACTTGGTTTGCAAAAGGTTTAAGGCTGCTTTGGTTTGTGATTCCTCCAGCGTATCTGCGAGATTCTTTACGTATTCCGTTACCTTTTTTGATTGCGTTCTAAAGGCTACCCCTAATGGGATGCGGGCTTTTCTGCCGAACACTAATTCGAACGGCGTAAACCCAGTATTCTCATGTTCTGTGATGTTGTATGTAAGTTTATATCAGCTGAGCCATTGATCCCAATCTTTGTGAGTCTCACAAAGGGCTTTAAGGTATTCCGTAACTGTATGGTGCATTCTTTCTATGCTACCATTCGACTGAGGGTGGTATGCGGTGGTGTAGTATTTAGCTATGTTGAATAACTTTGCAAACTCTGTTAGTAGTTTGTTCTTGAAATGGGTACCATTGTTTGAAAGTAGGTCATCAGGTGGGCCGAGAAATCCTAAGACTTGGTTTAATAATATTCGAGTCGTTTCTATGGCGTTAGTTGATGTTGCTGCCCCTAGAATTATGTACTTCGACAGTAGATCCTGCACTTTTAAAAAATCCACCTGTTTCCTTTTTCTGTGGCTTCAAGGGGGCCATAAAAGTCAATGAAAATTTTTACAAAAGCGTAAGATGGAGTATCTGTTATCACCATTAGTAGTCGTATTTTTACTAGTTTTTTCCCTCTGACACATATCGCACCTCATTACAAATTGTTTGACTTCTGGCCTCACGTTTCGCCAATAGAAGTCATTCGCAAGTCTTTTGTATGTCTTGTTGATTCCTCTATGCTCTCCTATTGTTGAGTCGTGGTACTCTTTCTTTAGTTGGTATCTTTTCTCAAACGATGGTGTGGTAATGTTAAATTGAAACATTGCGATTAGTATCAACTCTGCATTGAATATGTCATTGAGTAATTCGGAAAATTGATCCCACTGAGTCTTACCCAGGATGTCTAGATCGTTAACGACACCAAAGGAGACTATATTTTTTCTCCTCAGTAAGTTTTTTAGATTGGTTAAGCATTTCTTCATATTGAGCACTTAAACTCGATCTTCTATGTAGTCTTTTATGTGCATGATGAATACCATGAACCCGGGAAGTTCGTCGACTTTAATGTCACTAATCGAGTTCACGTCAATTTCATTCTCTTCTGCTGGCAAATATCTACGTCGCGTGAGAGATTCTACTATGTCTATGTCCAGCGTTTCCTTCAAGATTGTTAGGATGAGTAAGATTTCAGCGTACTTGAAAGGGTGTTCATTCACCTTTTGAATTCTTTGAAAAGGATGAGGCTCTTCGGTGTTCAATGAAGCCCACGGAGGTTCTTCTTTTGGTGTTCTTGCCCTTTTAGCAATATATCACGTTAGAGAGGCATCTTGATGATTATTTCCCCCTACTTCGTTGCATGCATCATCTGTACTGCTATCATCACTTTCTCCGTCAGTTTCATCTTTATTAAGTTGACTGTTATGTAAGAGTGTTAACGACCCATTATTTCCTTCATCAGTCAGTTTCAGTCGGTTTCAGATCGAATTGTGTTATACCCTTCCATATTGCCAAGATTTTTTTCTGCGTTTTAGGTTGTCCTTAGTGTTTCCAATATAATCTCTTCTTGTTTTGCTGGAAGTTAGAATCTATTTTCCTCCATTAGCTCTAGCTCTACGTCGACTAGTATTGTTGCGAAGTTGATCTTGTCTCTGTAGTCTTGTACATATAATCGATTAGTTGTGTCCTCGATTGTGAGCCAGATAATAGGTATATCTGTTTGACCTGTCTTTGTTTTCTCGAAGAGTTGACATAGGTAAAAACCTTGTTCTTCATTTCTTACAGCTACATGTTCTCTCTCCTCGTAGATGGTTTTCAATTCAAGTGAATTAGGAGTGTAAGTAATCCGTGATTCTGGCGATTGAACAGGAGTTTCAGAAATTTGTTTGGTGTAATTTCCGTTTTCCTCGCGATCTTTTGTGTGCGAGGCTGTGTTTTTTTAATTGATTTCTCTCTGCATGAGTGGTACAAAATGTTCTTTATATAAATGTTGGTGAATTAGGTTGCCTTTGTCATTTATGCCAAAGTAGTAATATGTGTATTTGTTATTATTAAGGCTTAAATGAATGCAAATATTTTGTTGAAACAATTTATCGAATATGAATATGCAATTAGAATCCCCATTTTCAGTCTCAGATTCCAATATCTTTTTTGCTTCCCTTGGGTTGACATGTAGCAACATTCTTGCAGATGGTGGGACTTTCTAAGCTTGATCCGAAGTTGTATAGTGCTTTCTGATAGTTGGCACAATATTATAAGTGAGTGGAAGAGGCAATTGCCTGGTGGAGTGTTTGGTATTTTGTTCCACTTTATTGATTTCGTGTTCGGCTCGGCACAGTTATCCTACACCCTGAACATTTCCGTGTTTATCTCTCTCACTATCTCTTCATAATCCCCCTTTTCCGCTCTCTTTAAGTCAATATTTAACGTTGTGGTGTGTTTACTATCAGATGATTTTGTTGTATTATTATGTGCTCTTCTCCTGTTTTCCTGGTCTATTTATTTTGACTAAACGCTTTTCTGGCTTTGAAATTGGTTTGTTTGTTTCTGTTTTATCAAATCCCTGGTTTAATGTTATTTTAGTCTTTCATGTATTTCCAAATCCACTTTCTCATCATCTGAGCTTGCTTTTTCGGAATCTCCAACTTTGGTTTCTCCACGGTTGGTTTCGTCGTCGTTCGTTTAAGTCATAAATATTCTCGCTGGAGAACTGATCTCGGTGCATAGACCTTGTTCCTCTTGTACGTCTGCCAGTTGGTACAACTCGTGACGAGGCAGTTCAGAATTTACTTCCCCTTCCTTGACCACGGGAATGCGTGACAGGGCCTCAGAAGCGTTGTTCTCCACGCCTTTTCAGCACACGATGTCGAAGTTACAGCCTTTGAGATCAGCCTTGAGTCTATGTAACCTAAGGTCGGGTTTCTTAGTCGTATGAAAATGTTTCAGTGGCTCGTGGTCTGTTACTACTGTGAATGGTCTTCCGTATAAGTACGAACAAAATTACTCCTTTGCGAATACAATCGTCAGCAACTCCTTATCATAAGTGGGATACCTCAGTTCACTCCCTCTTAGGCAGCGAGAAGCGTACTCGCAAGGTTGGCCCTTGCCAATTTCGCCTTGGCTAACAATGGCGCCAATCGCATAATCAGATGCATCTGTAGTCACTATGAATGGTTTATTTAAATTTGGTGCAGCTAAAACTGGCTCTTTACACATAATGTCTTTGAGCGTCTCTAAAGATTCTTGTTGTTTTTGGTCCCAAATGAATTTGGATCCCTTTCTGAGTAAAGAGCTTAGAGGTTTCGCTATTTTTGAAAAGTTCGGTATGAATCTCCTGTAATAATTCATTAAGCCAAGAAATTGCTGAATTTTTTGAAGATTCTTAAGGACTGGATAATTTTTTACAGCTTTAACCTTTGCAGGGTTTCTTCTGATTTTGCCATTGCCGATTATATGCCCTAGTACCTTCTCCTCCTGTTTTAAGAATTGGCATTTCTTAGGCTCTATAGTGAGGCCAGCATCACTAAGTTTTCTAAGTAACTTTCGGCGAAAATCTTTGTGTTGTTTTAAGTCTGCTGCAGGTATCATTATATCATCAAGGTATACTCCTGATTCATGACCTTATAAACCAGCTAACGCAAGACTCATTGCTTTTGAAAACGTATCTGTTGCTCCCACGTATCCCATCGGCATTCTTTTATATTGATAGTGGCCATCTGGCCCTGAGAACGCCGTTTTGTGTGCATCCCTTTTGTCTTTTTTAATCTGGAAGAAACCTTGACTTAAGTCCATTATAGTGATGTACCTTGCATCTGCTAATCGATCTATTATTTGGCTCTGAAATGGCATTTCGGTAACATCGTATCATAAAAAGGTATCTCAACCGATTAGACCATCCCTATCTATAGGGAAATCTTTGGATACTATGAGTAAGAAACACGGTAGTTCATTAAACATAATATTGATACTTCCAAGGGTGCGGCTTATACCATCTGTTACCCCTTGTATCTTCAGTATCATGTTTCTATTTACGTGTGTACCAGCTTCAAAGCAATTTTCCTTGATAACCAAGACGTCCTAGCCGGTGTCCACGAAGAACAAGGCCCTTCTATTTATCTAGTTATGGCTCTCTGGGCAAATAAGGGGGGGTTTGAGTCCCGTTTCAGTCAAGTTGATGTTAATTACTTCGGGTTCTTTCAAGTTGCCAGCATTGTCTGTTGTCTGCTCGGTACCCGAGGTTAGTACTGATTTCTTTCCTTATTTTCTTTAGATGCATGCGATGATCTCGTGCTAGTTTTTTGCATTGCTGGAAGGAGTCCCCTTTTTTATTGCAGTAATAACACGTTGCCTTAGTCTTCTTAGTACCGTCCTTGTCATGCTGTTGAGGGTCATTGTTTTTCTGGTACTGATTACTTGAGATTTTATTCTCCCTTCCTGTGGCGTATTTGATCTTGACCGTATTCTGTGGGAATAATATTTGCTCTTGGTTGGGTTCCGATATTGTTACGTTGTTTATGTCTGTAGACGGTTGTTTTATGGAGGTTACGGTACTCTGGATCACTTTCTCTAGTGGGAATCTTATTTGCATTTTTGCTTCACATTGACAGGCGGATGCGACTGCTTCATGTAGATCTGTGGGCCTAGAGCACCTTACCCATGTGTCTAATGGCTCTCTCAGCCCAGTCATGAAATACTGTACCGCGTCATTCCCTGCCATCCATACCAGGTAATTTTTCGCCTCCACTGGCATGTTTACATCAGCCTCATAAGCTGACATAAGCTTAATCAATAGACTTTGCACTCGTTGACCGTATTTTCCAGAATTTTCTCTCTTTTTCTGAGGGACTGCTCGTATTTGTGCCTGCAAACTTTCCACATTATAGGTGCTGCTATAATGAGATGTTATTCTTGCTAGAAATGCCTTAACCGTATAATAGGACGCCATGTGAGGTAAAAATATACCCGCAGCATCACCTGTCAGTTTCAAAACCTTGCAAGGCTGTCTGTGTTTCCGTCGAATGTTGGAATCATTCTAATCAGTTGTATTAAAGATATTCCAGTGACGAGAGAGTGTGAGTCGTCTAGCCGTCCAGCTTGCTTGTTCGCATAATCTCTTTGTTGTGTCGTAAGGTGATGGTTGAAGAAGGTTGGGGGTCGGCATTCCATTTTCCGATACCGTGTTGAGTAAGTGTCGCATGCTTGGGCTTGCGAGCAATGTTCTGTTGTTGGTGTCATCTCAATTTTTGGTTATTTAGGGGGTATTTGAAGTTTAAGGTCATTGGGGAGTCCTTCTCTCACTGACCTGCCAATCTGTTTATACTTTTGTTCACCGAAAGACGTGCTGCTTTGTATAGTTTGTTTCAACTCTGTCCTATGTGCGTTAGGTCGTGTTGTCAAGGGCCTGACCTCCCAATTTTCGTGTGTGTGTAGTTTCTTAAAGATATTTTTGTGTGATGCTAGTGCTTGGTCTTCTGATGTGTGTTGAGTGTGTATTGCTGTGTAGGAGACTGAACTCTTGGCTTTTTTTGGTGTCAATATGAATGTATTTGTTACGCTATTCGCAATTCTTGTATTTGCTGGATTATTAGGTGAAAAATCACTTTCATCAAAATTCTCTTTGAGTTCCTTATCGTTGAAACTTCTGATTAGAACTGCCGATTGGGGCCTACTATTCGGCTGAAATAGCTGAGTTCACTGCCTATACTACCCCGTGAACTTCCACTCGTGTTAGATGACTCACTTGCATCTGATAGTGTATGGAGTCGACCAAAATGATTCTCATCCCCATTGAACGCTTTTGTTTTATTTTTGCCAGACCCAGATGCCCCTGCCATCGTCATGAGCTGGTGTTTACCCATCTATCGGTCAAATCTGACTTCTTTTATACTATCGTTATCGAACATTATATCGATTGGTTGTGTTAACAGTTTTAACCATTTTTCTTTCTCTTGTAAAATGATCGCACGAAGTCTAGGGTCATATTTTTCTAAATTTTTCTCATATTTTATCTGCTTATGCATTATTAAATCTTCAGAAGTAATAGTATTTTTGCCTGCTTTTGACGATTTTTTATGTAAATTATCTTCGATTTTAGAGGAAAATTTGAAAATTTGTTTTTCAACATATTTTTCAGAATTGTTCTTTTAAGCACAAAGGTGAATTAAATCAAATAATTAATTTCCGGTTAAATGAAAAAGATGTTAAATATTTTAAAATAATTTCTTGTATAAGCTGGTTGTAATTAAATTCACAAGGTGTGACCAGGATAATTATGATGGGGGCAATAAGAGGTAGTAATTAATTCCTTATATTGATGTCTTCTTACCTGTTCAGAGTTGCAATGCTTGCAAAGGTAACTAGAATTGTTATCATCCTCTGCCTTGTGATCCTCGTTAACAAAGTGATGCCGCACCCAAAATTGCCTCCGGGAGTTGACGTTCTGATCTGCTTGAAGGTGGACGGTCTACGTCCAAAGACACCAAACTTACCCAAATGACGGTTTCCGCTGCCACCAATGTTACAAATATAAGTATAGGAGACTTATATCCCTAATGTCCCTGTTATTGTTCTTTTCCGCCGTTTAGGTAAGTAAGGTAAGTAGACAATATCCCTTTGCGTGTATTCTTTATTAAAGGCTTACGTCTAGTTACACTGTAGGTTGTTGGTCAACTGCCCATTAGGCGTTGTTCTCTTCTTTACATAGCTTTTCACTACCATTGTGTTGGAAGTAGTGATGACCCCTGTGGAATTTCATGTAAGTAGGGGCTTCGAATTTAATAGAGCTGATATAGTATTGTTAGGGAGCGATTTGTAGTAACGTGGTGCTGATGACTACCTGAATTTGCACCTTTCGGCGTGCATGTGAGGACATTGACGTTTCGAGCTAAAGCTCGCTGACGTCCGTAACAGAAGTAACAATACCATTCTTAATTTGAGTGTGATTCTGTACATTACTACTGCAGCAAATACATAACGATAAATATTTGAATCTTTAATACATTATTTCTAAAACATAACGTATACTCTTCACTCACCAGGAATCAGTACTGACATGGTATTGAGTAGGTACAAATGAAGGGAGTAAAGTTTTGATAATTTTATTTTTCGTCACATTGTATTTAAAATCAGTTATTTGAAAATGCCTGCTGCACACTTTGCTTGTTTTTGCTAGCGGTTTGTTGAGCAGTTAAAACTAATGTTCTCTGCGGCCTTTATTTGATGGAACACTGTAAAGTTATATTCGTGTCATTATAATTTGAAGATGCGATATTCTTGACTCCCACATTGGCAAAATATTCTCCAGGTTTGACAGTATACATTTTTACTTGCACATATTTGAATTACTCAATTGCCTGTGAAACGAAGCACAGTTAACCTGACCATGTGTAAGTTTACAAATACAACAAATGTGGACGGGCTCTCTCCTCACTCCCAAGATATAGACTACAAGGTCTCCAATTGGATGCGCGGTCTATCTGTATAAGTCTATTAGAGCACTCTATTATTTCGTAACTATAGATACAGTGGCTTGCCAAACCTGTACGGATATTTGCATTAATAGTATTGATAATCAAAGTATTGCTGGATACGTCATGCATCAGTCGTCTTTCGCTTAAGTATTTACCTATACATGTACTCTCTTAGGGAAAATTGTAACGTTGCAAATTGTACAGTAAAAATTATAGTAAATTTAAGATATATTTTACACTCACCATAAAAATTAAAGTAAACAACTACTTACGGTAAAGATTTAAGTATGCCGTTGCGGTAAAAATTTATGTAATGACAAAATATTATAGGATTACCGTTGCTTTTGCGGTAAAAAATCTTGCGATTTTTCTCTCCATATATAAAAATTTGTAGTACAGAAAAGTGCTAATAGTATTAAATATAAAATTTTTAAATGTCTATCTAATATATTAAATGATAAAGTAAAGCGATAATTTTAGTCACAAATATAAGAATTGATTTTAAAATACTAAGCATGTCATGTACAGTTTGCAAGCATAGAAAGAGCAGTAATTATTAACGACTAAAATATAACTGTATGCATAAATAATGTAATCAGATATTGTATAAGAAGCACCAATCAACAAAGTGTTTCATTTATATAATAGAGTTACTTGCATTTAATACATTTTTTAAGTATTGATTAAATTTAAAAAACTACTACAATAATTTGTACTTCTAAGTAACAATCACATTAAACTATTTTAGTTAGTAATAACATTATTTTAATTAGTAATACTGTAGGCCTAAGCCTAATGGATTAGTTTAAAATATAGCAGTTTGAAAAGATGTGTGCATAAATGGAAATTCTTTCAAAACTACCATTGATGAGAAATTTGAATTCTTGAATTGAACGAGGGGTATTTATTTTAAAGAGTAGGAACCATTAAAAATAAAACCTTAAATAATTTTGATTATTAAAAAAAGGTAAGTTAAAGTTTTCTACTTTCTTCAAATTAATGTATAAGTCCAGACATATAAGGATGGTTCTAATGGTTAGGATTGCACCTACTACCAGAGAATGTAGAACATATCTCTTTATATCTAGAAGGTCAGATTGGCTGTTTTCTTGAAGCCAAAATCTTATGCTCCCCCAAGGTAGTAAGCTCAGTATAAGACAGTTGGCATAAGTTTAGTCGTCATTGTGAGGACTCTACCGTACTGACCACCCATAAAAGACACCGCGCAGAGAAAGAGCATAGCCACGTAATTGGAGAGGGAACTAAGGAAAAGCGAGAGGGACTGGGGAAAGGTCAGTAACGTTTCAGCCTCATACTACTATACAATGTGAAAAGAAATATAAGTTTATGTACAAGAGCTTATTACTTTTCAATACCATCAAAAATTGAGTCTTAACAAACATTTAGTGTGTTTTTATTTTGATCTAGTATCCTGGTCCTTGGTTCAAACTATCTGATAAAAAAGGATTGCATTCTTATTTTTAGTTCAGTATAATATATAGTGATACTTCTGCCCTAAAGAGCATTGACGTTTCTTGAAATTCTTAAGAAGTTTTTTTCGCAATTTTTGGCTCCCAAAAGAAAACGTTGAGTACGTTGACCATTTTTCTCTTTCTTGTTTTTAAAAACATATCATTAATATCGGCTTCTCTTGCGTATTGATACTGACTACATCATATAGCAATTCTAAGAAGAAGAATGAAAAGGTCAGAACCAGTTAGTAGTCAGTTATTCAAGTTCACATCGCCAGTTTTAAGATCAGTATCAAACAAGGCTTACTCTGCTTTATTAATGTTCGTAACACTAAAATAAAAATATCTCGCACTTTTGGTAATATCCTAATTTCCGTTGCTTTAAAAACGAATTTATTTTTTAATATGCGATACATTTTTTTTAATAAAGTTGTGCGTGTTCTACATACCGATCTAGCCACCTTTCCATCTTGTAAAGTTAACGAATAAATATCGGTTGCACACCCTGAGTTAAAATAGACTTTCAATTTTCAAAGCCATTCATTTTTTTTTATTTACAGATTTCATCTAAAGTTTTTTGCTTAAATATTTTCATTGGATATGTTAACATTATTTATTTTTAACAATTCGATATCAAAGGGTCTTCCGTATAAGTACGAACA
>NW_019379817.1:314963-386088 GCF_000648655.2 Copidosoma floridanum
CTAGTTATAGAATAGTTGGGATGAAAATATTGAAATAAAAAATATATATTGTTTCACGAGTTTCTTGATGATAATACGCTTGGTATTTTAAAAGCTTTCGAAATTCGTAAATAGACATGGTGACATGATGGAAGCGTTCCTGATTGGTCAATTAAAAGGGATGCGCAACGCTACACCTTGTATGTTACATCATGACTCACATTATGTTAATAGATCATTATGAAGCAAATACCAAGTTCATGTATGAATAGATACAAGCTAGACCACTCTTCATGACAATTGCTTATATTTCCTTCTTCATAACTTCTCTTAGTCGACCAAATAAATCTTAAAGACGTATAATAAGTAAACACATAAGAAGTTAGTGTCAATTGTGTTTGTCAATGGGTAAGATACTAGGATATAGTACCAATAAGTTTAACAAGTACCCAAGGAATAAATAAGTTTGATCCCTTTTCTTTAGATTACTTTTATTCTCAACTCTTTAACGCATATGTATGTAAGGTGTTGTACACATGGATTCATAATGTATTGTAATAATATGAATACAAGTGATGACCTAATAGAACTTTGACATTTTTACTCTACTACTCATATTGTATTACATAATATATTAGTTTGAAAAAAAAACAAGTTCAGTTAAAAAATTGCTTACAAAGCACATTTAGTACTCAGAGGATTTGATAATCTGACGGAATACGAACTTAGAGAAATATACGCCCCTGCCTCTAGACTGTTAGAAACATAGTAGTACTAGCCATAATCAATTAATACGTCCTTGAGCCTGTCAGATAGATGTAAAGCCAGCCTTCCTCAAAAAGGTTAAATAAAAGTTTTACGGATCTAGCCATTAAATGTGGCCTGAAAAAGGACATAAACGAAATTTGTCTGTTTACATAACGTATCTTACTAATATATAAAGCAAAGTCACTAAAACCGTTGTAATCACTAACCACGAAAACTACTGAACCGATTTTGCTGAAATATTGCATACTGATTCTTGATGATTCCGAGATGGTTTTCGCATGGTTTTTTTCTTGAAAAAGTTAATGACAATAGCAATAAATAAGCTTAAAGATTTTTTAAAATAAGCTAGCTTTGCGCTTTAGTTCAGAAGGATCCACTAGCTGGCGTCGAGGTAAAATTGAAGCCACCCGTAATCAAAGATAAAGAAGAGTGGTTATAACATGCCTCATTGAGTTGACGATTATCGTAGTCGATCATTGGCACTACATCAAGAACAGAGTAGTCCATCGTGCAGCTAGGAATTCCGGCTAACAATGACACTCTTCTTTCATGGGCAAGCGAATGAATTGGTTTTTACCCTAGATCGCCAAAATTACCGAGTGGGATGGAAAAATACACGTTTAGAACGTTAACGTCTCTGGTGGAGTATCAGGAAACGTGCCTAGCCAGAGCACAACCTGCTCCAGCACTTCAGAGCTCTGTGGCCGTTCAACCATCCGATGTGGTGCCGTCAGAAAATTTTCTACTTCAAATGCGAGCCAGGGAAGACAGCCCTGAAAAGTACGGGTAGCCACAACGGACTCCTTCTTAGTGGTCGTCCCAACGGCATACCTACAGGAAAAGTATTCTCCAGGCCCACTTTCCTGACTAACGATGAACGTTTGGTTATGCGGGGAATGACCGGAAGACGAGATATTCTTTGGTCAGCGGTGTACCTCCCTCATATACGGTGTCCATACAGAGAGACTCCAAGGATAAGAGACAAGCTATATACAGCTGGCTCTCTGTTATCAAGAATAATAATATGCACGGTACTTTTCAGCATAGTTCTATTTTGTTCACTTTTTACAGCTTTTTACTTGACTAGATGAACTGTATGCATTCCGAACGAATATGTTTTTAGTAACAAGATTTTTGTTCTGCGAAGTGTCAGGAATAGATGTAAAATTTCTCACCAAAAATGTTTTACATTACGTATCAACACACTACGGTGTTGCATTTAGTGAGTCTCTTCTGGAATGTCGTAAAAATGTCAAATAACCCCAATGGTTACAAGACAAGTGAAGAACAGAAAACTTAGGAATTGTTAAAAAAACATTAAAAGAGTATTCGGATATACCATAGATACCCAAGAGTTAGGGTTGATTTTTAGAAGAAAAGATGAAGATCTGTGTGCAATTACAGCTTTACAGATTTAAAAGACTCCTTCATAACTGGTGCTCAAGGTAGTTGTTTCTCAATATATGGGTTAATCGTATATATGTATAGATATACAATACTAAGGTTATGTTTATATATCATTCCGCATTCAGACTATCGGAGAAAAATGTAAATGCCTTTGCGTACACTTATACGCACATAAACATATACATATATCTAATTGTACTCATATGACAATGTGACGTTGCCGCATTCGCGATACTTACTTTATCTTATCTTATCTTTTAAAATCAAACGAAGAGCACTTTTTTGATTATTATTGCTTTGAAACTGTGTGGTGAGAAATTCTCAAAAAAATATATGTGTTTCTTTACTGTCTAAGGTAATTTTTAGTAGTTTTTTAATTATTTATAGAAATGGGATTAGTTACACTTTTTAAAATAATGAGGATTTATACTGTTTGCACCATTGGTCCAATGTTAAAAGAGTGATTTTTTGACGAGAATATTTCAATAACAACGTGGTAAATTGGTCTCAAATTTTTTACACAAATTTTTCGATGCTTAGATTAGTTTTGCTAAATACTTCGTACCTTTTTAGATACTTTTGATTTAGGAAACAACTACCTCAAGTTCATGTTATTTCACGTTACTATTTGGCGTGTCAAGTTATCAGCTATTACATAAAATTAATCAAATAGAAATCACAATTTAAAGGTTGAACAGACTAGTTATAGAATAGTTACAGAGATACCGAAAACAACAAGATTCACGCAGGTATTCTTTTTTTAATTTTTATTGAATCTCTATTCCAGCGCAAGCCAAGATTCAAGCTTCGCCCAGATGCCTAAGTGCACCTCCTCTCATCCCTTTGAGAGCGAGTGGGCCTCCGAAATCCTCCGTTATTTTCCTTCTTCTTTCTTCTCTTATGCTCTTTTGTCTTCTAGGGAAGTGGTCCTCACGGACTTATCCAATGCGGAAAGGTCAGTTTTTAGTCGGTAGGCACACCAGGTGAATCCGACACTACCACCAGATTAGTTAGGGAGCCTATGAAGATTTTTCCCTCCCCGCTTCATTAGACAAAAAAAAAACAAAAAAAAAAAAAAACTAATTCTGAGTATTTCCCAATCTTAAAATAAAATGTACATTTTACTTAAGAAATGCAAAAGATACTTGTTTAATATTAAGACAAGTGGACTGTACGAATTTATTCATATGGAAGACGAAACGGGCGAATAACTTAAACTCAATAACTAACTAAATAAAATTGTATCTATTAACAACTATAATGATGAGACTAAGCCAATGAGCCTGAATTGAGTAAACAGCAGCTTGCTCGTACGCTGCCCAAGCACAGTGTTGTCAAGAGAGATGCGCTCACAAGACGAGCCATATGCAGACTGGTTATATTATATGATTAAGAGGGCTTGGCAGCGAACAGAGCAGCGAAAGCTTATAAAAGGTTTGTAAACATGTAGACCAACAATGTATTTAGGAGTGTAGAGTATTTGTGCGTGTAAACTTGAGCTTCTACGCAAAACAGTGAAAGCTATTGTTTACACGAATCCAAAGAAAAATAGAATGGTAGATACCAAGTTTTAAGCAGAATAATATGAAAATGCGTAATATGAAAGCTTATGTTTAGTAAAGGTGTTTATAGTTTATATTTTCATATTATCTAAGATCTAAATGCAGGTTTAATCCCGAACCATACTATGCTTGGTCCATTATTTACAACGCACACACACGTGCGCATGCATTACGTTGATCATCCATGAATTTTATGAATTTAAATATAAATATTTGCTAAAAATTAGATCACCGATCGTGTCAACGGTTAATTACTTATTAATAATATTTTTAATGAACTCTTAAACTCACCAGCAGGTGTAGGATCTTTATTTTCTTCAATACCAGCCCAAACTTGACAACCAACTGCCATCAAACAGATTGACACACCAACAATATGGACCATTCGGTATCTTATCCCAAGAACCAAACAGGACAATGCAAGTGAGACCGGAATCGCCACGCAATCAAGCAACTGAAATGTTTAACAGTTTTGTTATCTTCAACATCTTTTAGACATCAGTTACAACATTTGTCTTTTTATAATTATTTTGTTAGTGCGTTTAAGATAAATTTGTATGTAGTGACATACTGTAAACCTTATTTTGATAAACCGAGCATTTACGTTTCTCCATTTCTGAGAAGTTTACGTACTAATTTCTACATTTGCATTTTTATTATTTTTGTTTAATAACGACTCCGTGATCAAAGCTGCAGCTGTTCACAGAAAAAACAAAGATTCTTTCCTAGATTAAAGACAATGTTTAACTTTTTTAAAGTTATTTTGTCCCTTTTAAGATCACTTTAATTTTTAATACTTTTGATTAACCACTGCTCTGTGAAATAGCTAGAATTAGTCTGCCTACAGCATGTACAGATGTACAGCTAAAGCAACTCACCATACTCATTCTCTATGATATCTAAGGAGGCTTGACACTCGACGCCTTACTTACCAACCCGAATTTTATTTTTTGTAAAAATGATCTGTTAATAAATATTTTAATAACTTTCTCATTTAATTCACAGTTAGGAATCTTTAGTTACTGGTGCTTTGGGTACTCTCGTGTGCGGAGGAAAATTATCCACTATCCTCACAGAAATGCCTGTCCCTTGCTGTTAAAGCTCAGTCACATCATCCTTGCAACAAAATCAGCTCCAGGCAATATTGAACATAGTGTCTTATTATAATTTAAAAAATGTCATCTTTAATAGTTTTTGTAAGTTTTTATTTGTACGCATGCTGACAATTAATGAAAATATTATTTCAAACTTAAGTTTAAGAGAAGTTCTGTCTATAATTTTAGAAAAAATAATTTTTCAATTTTAGATAAAGAAAAGGTTTTTCCTACATAAATTTTTGTAAATCTAAATTTGTGAAAAAAGAATGCAGTATTAAGGTTTCACAAATATCATTTGCAGGCAGTCCTGTACATGGTAATCCATACCATTCCATCCTTTTTTCTTTTTTCATCAAGTACTCTCTTTTTATACTGGATACATTTTTTAGAGCACAGTTACCGTCTTAAGCAAATTCCAACTAGCATAAAAGTTGAAATTAGAAGAATTTCTCCTATTCTCCAATGAACCACTTAACTTGGTATATCGGCCTTTTTAAAATGATATTGACTTCATCGATTAGCTGACCAGGTACCAACTTCAGAAATCACCAGGAAAATCCACTATTCATTTTTTAAACATCGGATAAGTAATTTTTTAGCATCCATGGTACTTGTCTCATCAAAAGAGCCTGAAAAAAAATCTCGATATTTTTCGACACGATTCGAACTTACAACCCTCAAGACCCCTCAAGTTAGTCCAACTAGAAGGATACAGCACTAATCGACAAGCCATCGGAGCTCTTGACAAATTTATTTTTTGATAAGTATAAATAAATATTTTTAACTGGCTTTCCAAGTACGTTGATCTGTCATCTGTTAGACTGCGTGCGCGCGTGCGTGTGCGTGTGAGAACACGCTTATTCCATCCGCCAATAGAGGCACTGTGTCTGTACTCTGTACTCTCTCACTTCTCTGTCTGCCTTCTTCTGCTGGAGAATTAAAGAACGCAACTAAGAGAGCTCGTCGTTGGCTCAGTTGGTAAGCGTGCTAACCATTAATACAACACAGCTCAAGGGGTCGTGGGTTCGATTCCCAGTTGGGGCACTCAGATTATTTCTGATGGTCTTTTCCGCATTCCAATTTACGACACCGACTTGGGATTAAGAATTAATTGTAAAATCCAACCCATAGTTCTCAACCCCAATGTATTTCAATAATGTAATATTCTATGTCTGTAAAAGCCTCTAAGGACTTAATAAACCTTTCAAATGAATACACTATGCAAATAGGTATTTGTTTGAAAAAAAAAAAAAAAAAAGAACGCAACTGAGTGCACAACCAAGTTAACACTCTTTCGATTACAATCCTGCGATCCCGACGTGTTGATTCTCTGTGTGACAGCCATTGCAAGTTTTCTTATTATAAGTCTTTTAAAAATATCTGTTTAATTTTCAAGTGTCGAGGACTCATTTATTTACAAATTCGCCTGTTTCTATTTTTCTGCTTTATTAGGTTATCTACCCAGACTTGCTCTGTGACAAAGCATAAGCAACAAAGGAGACCTTTTTTCAAACTGTGTACGTATAAAGGACAATCAGTAAATAACAATTCGTACTGATAAGTTCAACATGGTCTCCAAGCTGTCATTACGCAACATTGAGAAGTTTGATGGATTAAACTCTTAGGCCTGAAAGTTCCAGCTGCTTAACCTTTTCATGACTCACAACATTGTCTGTAACGAGATCCATGCCTGAGGATTATATAACCGAAGAAAGTAAAGTTTGGGTCAAGCATGACACCAAAGATAAATTCCGTATGTCATTGACAATTGATCCTGCTCATAATCAGTTAAATCACGAGCTCATTTGTGCAATAGTCAAGGAAATTTGGCACGAACTCGTGATAATGTACTAACAAAAGTTGACCTCGCACAAGCTCTTCCTCACACAGAGATTTTACGAATAACAGATGTCTCCAACGAAATCCGTTGTAATAACCCATGTAACAAAAGTACGAAACATGGTATGCCAACTCTTCGATTATGGTGAAATTGTCATCTGCAAGAGCGTGTGTATGCACATATATTCCTATATACTACATAACTGTTAAGACAGGGATTTTCACACTGACCCCAGCGGCCCCTCTTCCTCCCCTCACAAAATAAAAAAGAAAATTCAATCGCTGACTGTTATTTCAACCTAATATAATAATATCAAGAACCTGACTAGACCCCCTAGCTCTTTTACAGTTCTCTAGCACAATTTTCAAAGCCCCCCTCGTGACCTCCTATAGCCCTCCGCAAAGTAAAGAAAAATTTCGTAGGTTTATCTGTAATTTCAAATCAAAAAAATTTTCCGTTATTTTTGTCGTGGCCCGCCACCCTCCACCAGCATAATTTTAAGTGCCCCCCACCCTCACAACCGCCATACTATATTCAGATCATATGCCACCCTTCCAGCACTTTTCGCATATTTTAATAAATTATTTTTACACTTATTTACTAAATGTGTCCGTTATTCCAATCAAATCAAATTGTTCTGTAATTATTCTTGCCCCATCCTCTATAATATATGTTTCACAATAGTGTGCAGTAAAATAGGTGTTTTCCGCACTAATATTAGTGTGGAAAATCGATTGTCCAACATAGTGTGCGGAAAACGTTTTCCGCACAGTTTGCGGAAAAGGTGTGTGGCAAAGGTTTGTCCACACAGTATGCGGAAAAGGTGTGTGACAAAAACCTTTAACATACACCTTTTCCGCACACTATGTGTAAAAATCGATTTTCCACACTAATATCAGTGCGGAAAACACCTATTTTCCACACACTTATTGCGAAATAGTAGTTTTCCTACGAGTTTGAAAAGTCTTTGTTTGCGAACCGAGAGGTTTGCGGCCCGAGCCGAAGGCGAGGGTCGTAACGAGGTTCGTAAAGGAGACTTTTCGAACGAGTTCTGGAAAACTGCTTTTTCGCCCGAGGAAGTACCAGCCTCCCAAAACCACCCAAGTGCAGAAAAAACTTGTACGCAACTCGTGCGGGACGATTTCCCGTACTCGTGTGATAGACTCGCACTCGTGGCCAGTGACGGTAACTCGTTCCCGTCAACTCCGGCCATTCGTGCGAGTCAATCACGACTCGTGCGGAAAATCGTCTTTTCCGATCTTGTTACGTAAATAACTATAAAACTACTGTTGTTCTTAGCTGTATGTAGTTATCAATTTTTTTTTGAATCACCCAGACAGCTACTAAATTGATTTTGTACTTATTAACAACGAGAACAAAGAATATTAAATATTGTTATAACTTTATATCAATTTCAATAAGTATATCTGAAGTACGTTGACATTTTCTTTACTTTTATCTTTTCTTTACACTTTAAGTTTTAAATAACTAGAGGATACTCACAAGATTTTAGAACTACCGTTTGTACGCTAAGGGCGGCATAAATTTTTTCATGCAATTAAGAGAAAGTTTATACAGTTCTGAAATAAGTACATTTACTTAACACGATATAAAGCACACAAAAGTAGATAGTCTGTTAATGCCTTTTTACGTACAGTCGTACTAGATGATATGATATACATTTATTGAAATTCATGGGAAAAAAATAGAAGTCTTGGTAATCATTCCCGGTCACCCTATAAAATCCCTAAGTAAAATAATAGCCCGATTTCAAGACAAAGATAACTATTTATTGATATAGTAATCTATTCACTTATCATAGTTTTTTTAATTTTAACAATTTATTTTAATTGCTGTATGTTTACTTATTTTTTTTTTTTCATAAAAAATCCATCCATCTCCAATCTATTTCATTTTATGTACACTGCGTATTAAAAAACAACTATTTGATGTGTAAAGGTAATAATTGATTACATCCATAATTTTTAATACATGAGATTTTTAATACAAAGTATCATAATTTGTTACTTTTAAATTATTGTTTTTTAATACATATTCTCCAAAAACACTACACCAAAAGTTTTAATTTACGTATTTTTATCAAAATTGTAACATAATGAGATATTGACACATTATGTCATGTACTTACATCAAATAATGTTGTAATAATTTTTTTGAATACTTTTAATCCGTTTCTGTTTTTATTTTTAAAACGCGTATTTTCTTTCAATTAAAAAGTATTTCCGAAGAACATTTTCTGCCTTTGACTTGTTTTTACGTTGCATTTGCATAAACAATCCTTCAGGTTGACAGTTTGATAGGAAAAAGTATAATTGTTAATGAGAAAATAAAACATCCTTACAGTATAAACTTACTTTATAAAAACTTTGCCCTTAAGATTTGTTAATTGTCATAGCAAATGCTAAAACTACAGGAAATTGCTGAGAGGTAATGACAAGATATATGACCTGCATTTAAAGCAATTTTTGGTGTAAAGACTTCATATCCAAATCCTTACGTAGATATAATTTAAGTCTTAATATTTTACTTTAGTAATTTTGTAATATTCAATCGTGTAAAGTTGCACAAACCATTGGCTATACTTAAATACATGACTTTTTCTCCGATTTTTTAAGTTAGTTCTGTATACCTTTCTAAATATTCAATAATTTAAATAAATTTCATTATCTTAACTATCAATACCTTTGTATGAAGCGAGACTTATACCGTAAAAGTTTTTGTAATTCCTTTGATTAGATTTAAAGCTTTGTTTTTTAATATAAAAGTGTGTACATAGTGAAAAGTCAAAATTACACTATGTAATAAGGATTTGTTAATTTACTAAATATTTTCAAACGTGCATCATTGACGTTCCATTGTTTGTGGATGTTTAAGGATTTTACTTTTCCTTTTTTAATTTTTTATAGTAATTTAAAAAAAATTTCATTCTCCGAACGAATGTTTGTATTTAATTTGAGGAGCTTTGGAAGAAAAGTTTAAAATGAAGAATCGTGCCAAAATGTGTGTTACATTTAAGAGTATCGGGAGTGCACATAAATGTTTGCAGATTTTTATCAGAGAAATTTTCGAGAAAAAAATTGTTTACCATTGACAGTTGAATGCCGTCTCTTATGAGAGAATAAACTGAGGTTCACTTTTAATTAAAATTAAGGTATGTAACAGAAGTGTTAGAATTAAAAAAAAAAAAAAAAACATTCTTAGATACCTTAGTACAAAAAGATATTTGACAAAAAAAATCAAGCTTTGACAGGCATAATCACAAGTATAATAAATTACATTCGTACAGGATCAAGTTTTTAAGGTGCAAGAGAAGTTGCACGGTAAAGAAGGTACATCTGAGCACTTCTCTCAAACTTTCCTCAAAAGATTTCAAAAATCTCCAAAAAATTAATACTGCGCTATATTATCAGCTGAGCCAAAGGCGAGGCCAGTAATGTGCGGTCAATAGTAGCCCTACTTTTTGGCCGTGGTACGTATACTTTTTTTCCTTACACCTCCACTGAAAGTTCGACACAAAAATTCATATGATTTGTACTCCTCATTGTAATCATGTTAATAATTATTGTAACCTCTACATCTGCACTGTATACAGTGGTCACGCTTCTGTGACAGTCGATCATTTTATTTAGAAGTCAACTCAATATACTTTTTGAACCTCTACCTCTGCACTGTATTCAGTGGCCACGCTCCTGTGACAGTCGATCATTTCATTTAGAAGTCAATTTATGCTGATGTTTTTTATTCATTTATGAAAACACAAAAAAAAAATAACTATAGCAGAAACTATCAATAATTTTGTGCTATCAAAGCAATAGTGTCTGATCAGGGCATTCAATATACCGCATATTTCATTAAAGCATAATAGAACCCAAAAACCGCTTATTATACCTTACCATCCAATTATTGCTTCTAAATGCAATAATTTTTTGAAATCCAAAAATTTTAGTATAATAAACAGGATTAACAACAAATTATCTTCATTTATAAGATTGGGAAAAGATACCTTAGACACAGGACAAAAAGCACACGTCGTATACTCAATTAAATGTCAAAAATGTAACAAAATCTTTGTAGGCTAAAGTTCACGAAAACTTACGACCAGATTAAAAGAACACGAGAGACTATACAAAAATAAATCTGAAAAATCTATCTTTTTTCTACATGCAAAAGAATATAACCATAGTTTAGACTTTTATATTAACATAAATAACAAAAATATCAAAATAATAGGTACTGAACAAAACCAATTATAGAGTAACATCATAGAAATTTTAAATATTTTTTACTTTGACCATAACATCAATCGATGTGTTTACAGTCTTGAAAAGGTCTCCATGATGAGAAAATATTGACAAGTATATAAATAAAAAATTTTTGCTCAAGAAAAATCAAGTGGTGTTTTATTGTTAACGTAAACTCTAAACAATGTTCAAGTAATCAAAAAACGAGCAAGTGGAAGTTCCAAGGGAGTTACTCTTTCCAATTCATACAGTACTACAAGTATATTTTTCTGAACAGAACTGTGAGGGAGCGAGGGAGGCTGCATAGAATCATAAGATTGGGGAAGGGGGTTAGATTCGATGAAAAAATAAAAAAAATTTTGAAGTAAAAAAATGTGCATAAAATATTCATTATTCTTATAAAGTTAAGGAAACATGGTGAAGGGTGGTAGGGGATTAAGGCAGGTTATTTTAATGACCTTTCTTACGACAACATGTATAAATATGTAAGTACATGTATACATTTGTATTTTTATAGCGAGGGAATTATGTGGACAGTTATATGCAGATCGAGGGGGGTGATTATGCAGACAAATTAGGAGTTATGTCAACGTCTGAAAAATTTCACCATGCTACTAATATATGTATTTTAGAAACACGTTAAGGCTGCATAAGTCACTTGCACTGAAAACACATAAATACTTGTATAATTATATTTACTTTAAAAAAAAATTTCATATAACCTTTAAAAGAACAAAATTCAGAAATAACGAATGCATACGTTGTAATAAAAACTTGAATAGATTCACACGTTTAAATAGATGTATAAAAATTCGCTGTGGATTTGAAATTAAACTAATTTGTGCAAAATGTGAAAAGGGATTTTTAAGGTCAGAAATTTTGGAAAGACAGATGCAAATTTACGATTCATAAATTTATAATGTATAATTTTTTAAAAATTGATCAATGTTTCGTTACATAAATAATTTATTTTTCTTCATTATTATAGGATATCATTCTAAAAATTTTTACTACTATACAAATTTAAGACTTCTTAAAAAAATACAGAAGTCTCTTGTACAACACTTGAATTCATTGGCGCAACCAAATACACAAACGTCAAATACTCAACAAAAAGAAATAATTTACTAAACTATTAAGCCCCTTTAACCTAACCGGACCCGTGATTTAACCGCTTGTGCAATTCACCTCGAAACGATTCATTCGACCCAAAGATAACTTCACGGAAGAACCTTGACCAAAATGGGTTAAATATCTTCGTGGAAATTAAGATAAATGGGTGGAGAATGGAGGGCCATGCATGGGTGAAGGGAAGATTGAGAGATATTTTATAAACGGGGAGATTTAGTGATATGTTGCATTTGAGGCTAGTAAATTAAGTATGGGTGGACAAGTCATTGTAATACGTCTATGAGTCATACGAGAACTATCAACTTTCAAAATTCCATTCCAAACTTTTCCATTCCGATTCTACCTCACCTCAAAGTACCGTTTTTTTTTTGTTTTAGAGCAATCAATCCCAGCCAAACTTTTTTTTCATCACTGTTAGACTAAAAGACGAGATATGTGTTTCGGGGTTTCGTCCAATTGACCTCTTTTCACTACATAAATGCAAAAATGGTGGTGTTACTTCCAACGTCGGTAGCCAAGTGGTGCACTCCATTAGGTGGCTTTATCTGGGCTTACATGATAGCAAAAACATAGTCGTAATTACTAAAACAAATCTTTGAATTTTATGCTCCGAATGAAAAATTATAGTGATTTTATGAAAAATGCTGAATATTAACCAAAATCACATTATAAGCGATATTTACGCTCTAATTGAAATAGATGTAACTTTTGAATGAAGGCACAAAATCGAACAAAACTCAAGCAAAATAGGTCTTGATCCCAGCTTTCATTTCAGCCCAGTAAGAGCACTCAAACTGTTGAAGGAGCTTAGCTACACGTGTGAGAAGGAGATACAATTTTTCAAAAATCGATGAAAATTGACTTTTATAAAATTTTGTATAACTTTTAACTAGTCAGTCTTGTAGTTGCATCGCTTTACATATTTTTTACTGATGTTGTGTACACTAGAAATAACATAAAAAAAAAAAATTTTAACCAACTTCTTTTTAAACAATTTTTTAAGTCGATCTGAGCAAGTTTCCACAGAATTGCCCATTTATAGCGCATACAGATGGTGTGATATATATAATTATATATATATATAATACATACACAAGAGAGAGAGAGAGAGAGCGGTTGTTTATGTTGAAGTAACCTCAAAAATAAACAGTATTGTGTTATTTATTGAACAATCACGTGGTAAACAATGTTTTTTTTATAAAGTTTGTTCTGTATTAAAAGACCAACAATTTAAGCCAAAAATTTAAAAATTGGATAGCTGGTTCTAAAGATATAAATTTTTTTGAAACTGTAATAAAAGCCTATTTTAAAACTTCAATTTTGTCATTTATATGTGCTAAAGTATGTGGTAAAAACATCTGAAAAATCTCCAACCTCATTATTGTACACTGAGAAAAGTGGTGTTAGAAAAAGTGTTACAACTTTAATAAAAATTACTATGTTTTATAGGAAAGCTGAGACATACTCGCCATATTATAAAAATTGCTATGCTACATAGTAAAACCAGATCATTTCAGAATTTGCTATTCAACATAGTAATTTTTGCTTTGTTCAGAAATAAGAAAAATATATATATATTTATTACATATGTACACAGGGACTGTACATGTAACTATCAGAAAATTTAAATGTATATATATATGTATATAAGTTACATGTACATAGATATTTTTTCACAGAGTACAAATTGATATTGGTGTAATATACAATTTTATTATTTTAAAAAAGATCTGCAGCGACTGGGATTTGAACCTTCATCCTTCGGCTTCCGAATTAAGCTCCGCAACCACTAGACCACGGGACATTATGTCCACGCGCGTATGGATAAAGTACATGTAGGAACGTGTACTGTTTATCATGCACACAATAAAGTAAAAAATCAAAGGGTTTCCTGTGGACCACAGTGTTGACAACGGATAATTAGTCGATTCAATATTGATTGTCTGCACGTATCAATATTTGAACCTTATAAATCAAAAAATTTGATTTTCTTAGTATTTACATTTGTATAAATATAAATATAACCTCAAATTTGAACCACTCAATAGGTGTGTATACCTATAGGCATCATACAACATTACTTTCGAACATAGTAATTTTACAATACTGAATAGCAATTCAGAGAAATGAGAAATTTTACTATGTCACATAACAAATTCTATTTCTGGTAATTTTTGTTATACTGTGGAATAATTTTTGTAGAGCTACTACATAATAAAAATTGTTTAAAACATTATAAAAATTATTTTAAACGTAATAATTTGCGTCATCAGGTGAGTATGTCGAAGCTTTCCTGAAAAATATAGTAATTTTTAGTATACTTATAATACTTTTTTTAACACCACTTTTCTCAGTGTATAGTGAACTAAAACATATCTAAAATTTAGCTAAATCTTATTAATTTTTATGTAGCTTATGAACGTTCTTGAACATAAAGGAACAAACATTTTGAACTTTTTTTTCTGTATTGAACTGCTTTTGATAGTTCCAAATCTTAACATTTCGTGATCAATTTTTATCAAGTCAAGCAACCTACCACACGATTGAAGTCTGCTCATGTAACTAATCTATTATTACTACTTATCACTTACAGTGGATCCTTAAAACATAGATCAAGATCTTTAGTGCACAGTTTGACTGTATGTTGTCGGGAACAAACTTAATAACTTCGATCTAGGAGTTTGAAGAAATAGAGAAAAACTATCTATGTAATATTGACAAGAAAAAATGACAGTAAAAATATCTAAAACTATAAATGTATATATATATATATATATATATATATGACTTCAGTCTACAGTGGAACTTTCAACGTTTAGTTTGGCTCTTCCACAAAAAATAAGCCCACGTTTACCTCTGTACTTATCTACAACTCGTTAGAGTAGTCTAGATCTAAGTTACCTCTTTTTTAACTCGTTCAAGAATCTAGTTCTTTGTTTCGTCATCTTTTCGGATTTTTGGTAACGAACGAGTGGACTTATAAAAGGATTCTTCGTTTTGAGAAAAAATTTCAAGTACAACTTTCCCCTTGTACATTTTAATTTTGCTTTTTATTTTTAAAAAATTTACTTGTAGATGTAAAATAAAAAGAAATTTTTACAACTGCAAATACGGTTTTTATAAATAATAATCATTTTAATATACTTACACATACTTCTGGACAATAGATTACTAATATTGCATTGATTTTGTGTTTTCATTGTTTGTCTCCTTCAACTAAATTATATTTTTGTGACATACGTTCATTTTTTAAATTTGAGAGAGCTTAAACTACGTTATCTTTTAGATTAAACAGTTTTTCAATAACTAACAATTATACATGTACAACGTTATCTGTAGATAATGAGCGTGCGGTGGCTCAGTCAGCTAGGTCGTAGATTGGCCCGCGGCAGACCATGGTTCGATTTCCAGCCAGTGCGACTTTCGGGCAAGTACCTCTGTGATTTTTCACATGTGCTTTTTTACCATGCAATGCTCCTCGAGGAGGGTTCAGGCGACCTTCTGGCAGCGAAAATCGCATAATTTCCCCCTACCCCTCTCCCAGTAATGGGAGGCCTCCCATCCCTTTACTTTTTCCTTTCCTAAGTGCTAAGTGCCCTTATCAAAAGAGCCAGACGTAGAGCACTCTAATAAAAAAAAAAAAAAAAAGAAATCTGTAGATAGTATACTACTAATTCAAAACAATTTAAATAATTAAAATTTTTTTCGATATTTTGGAGACTTCAATCCGCATCACTGGACTATTAACCGAATGCTTAGTCCACTGGGCTTTTTTTCTTTGAAAACATTAATTTACTTTTTATAGAGTACCGTTGGTTTAAAATAAGACATATTTAAAGCGCAGTTATTACCATATAACTTAATGCTTGACAGTTACAGAAATTAGACACGCGTATGGCCTTTATAGGAGCCCTACACGTATGGCATTAAGGAGTTTGTATGTAAAATACATATGTCCTTATTCGTTTGCTGAACTTACAAAATTGTGGAAAAACTCCACTTCCATTTATTGAAAAAAAATGCTTTCGCTCCTTTCCACTACCAAGTACTAAGCCGCTTAGTAGGTTGTAGATACATACCATTGTAAGCAAGAATATCGATTTTTTCATTTTATACTTGAGGTAATGTTGATGAACTGAAAAAGTTAAAGGACGTAAAAAAGTGGAAGGTATCTCAGTAAGAAGTGTTGTAGGATTCAAGTAGATTGAGCTGTCACTTCAATACAACCGAGGAGAAAATTTGAAGCACCATACCACGACAACTGTGTAAGTCACTTGACGAGTAGAAAAACATTATTATAGTTATTATAGTTTCAACTAAAATCTTTAATTTCATATTCAAATAAAGCCATTGAATAATTATACATAAGAATTACAGCAATTGACAGTGATGATAATAAACCAATGAAATTAAATTGTTCACGAGAGTGGGATCTAAATTGTTTTCATAACATAAAGTCACTGTGAAGTTAAATCCTAAGCAGCTATGAATCTCTGAAACTACACTTTCAAACTTTTTACCTATGTAAGGATCCACTGTAAGAGATGCGTAGTAATAATAGATTCGTTTTAAGAGGAAAAATATAGGTGATAATCTAGCAGCCCCCTGTCGTGGCTTCGCCCAAGACTCACTGAATGGAATACCTTAGTATCTTGACACGTTATGTAAAATACTTTCAGTTAAAAGTTTTTCGTTTATTCTTGACTTTTCTCGAAATGAAAAACAGTTAATAAAAAAATTTTCAGTTTGGAAGCTATTTCGCTCATTTGGTCAAAGGATCAGCTGTAAAAGTAAAAAAAATATAATGTTACTGAAAGGATTGTGTATTCCTTACGCCATAAAATAATTGCTGGCCTTAAAAATGGTCACTGATTTAAATTTTCTCACGTTACAACATATGAAGAAGGCTATTCGTTAAAGTTGTGAGGATTCAAAACTGTTAAAAAAAAACAATTTAACATTTTTTTTTTAATCACAAAACTTTACTACCGAAGCAATCAAGTTGTGGAACTTAATCTCTGCATTTTTTATCGCCAATGTTCTGCGTCAGTTTCTTAACGCCTAAAATTGTATACATTAAAAGCATTTGAAGTTTTCTTTCTAATTTGCTCTCTTGCGACTATTGGCATGATTGAACCTTTTTCGAGCCTTAACAGCTGTTTTTTTTTCAATTTTGTTAAGTTATAATATGCTTTTTGGCAAGGTACTTTGACGTTCGATGGCCCTAAAAAGGACCGGTGAGCTAAACTCTTTCTTGACTAAAGTTTCTTGAAAATATGACGGCCTGGATACCTTAGGGTGGGGTGGTTTCTTCTCAGGCCTGCTTCTGTAGCAACAGACTGATTGGGAGGACAACTACGACGTCGATGTCTGAAGTGTTGGAGCTAGTTGTAGAGCTTTTTTTCAACATCTCCCGGTATTACGCCAGAGACTTTGGTGTCCAAAACACCTTTTTTTGCAGAGTTTAGTCGTTTTGGTGATCGAAAGTGGAAAGATTGGTTCGTAATTTTTGCCTGTTGGAGACTATCCTATTTGCTCAAGTTTGTTATTTTTTAATAGCTTTACTGTTAGAATTATTAATTTTTTTAAGTTGATCTTTTAGGGCAAACTTTGAATATTAAAAATACACACACCACATATTTTCTATACTCAGTAACGCTTCGTCAACGGGAGGGTCAACCTCTTCAGGCTTTATTAACAAACTCGGTAGAAAATCAGTACAAACTAACGAATAATACACATAAAGTACAAGCGATATAAATACCTTAATTACAAACACTGAAGAAAAAGATTTAACGTAACGATGTTCGTTTGCACGCAAGTCAAGTTGGCAAAAGCGTCCACATTTTGCAAAGTTGTCAATTTATAGTTGAGCACACAGATATATTATTTATAGATATATTATGAGGAAAATGTATCAAGCTGATAGACATGTTCAGCAACGTATACTTTCGAAAAAACTTTAATAAGTATGACTCATAGTGTATAGATTTTCTTTCTCATTTATATTATTGTCGTCTGACAGTATATAGAGCATTTCAGAAATAAGTCGCTTTTTATAATTTGGCTCCTCGTCTATTATTATTATGTCGTTCCATTTAGAAGTATAATTATTAAAAGTTTGATGAACAGATACCACAGATTCCGTTTTATAGTTGTTTTTGTGTTCTCTTCTCCTCTCTTTTAAAACTCTCTCTTTGTTTCACTTATATATTTTTCGGGACAGTCATTGCACGAAATTATATATACCACATTGGTATTTTCTAAATTGTTTGCTTTGTTTTTACCTACTTGCACAATGTGACTCAATTTTTTTATTATTTTTGGGATAGTACTTATTTGAAATTTTTTTAAAGATTATTTTGTTGACATTATTAACATTGTTAGCCTAACACAAACACAGATACCATTAAAAATGACTGAAATATTATTACTCAGACTAGATTTTAATGAAAATGACGTCATATTTTAATAAGAAATATGCTATAACACTTTTCAAGGATTTGGAATTCGGCTTACAAAATTCAAAAATAACTGAAAATGCGAGGAAATCAGTTAGAAAAACTGTCAGTACAAAAGTATCATCTTCTTTACCTAACAAGGCTAATACACAAAAAAAAGACAAAGTCTTAATCAATAAAATAAAACAGATGAATTAGTTTTTAAAAGATAACTGACAGTTGTTCGTTTTAAACGCAGATAAAGGTGATGTCTCGGTTTGTCTGAAGAGCAAAGATTATGTGGACAAAATGACTCAGCTACTTGGTGACACCACTACATACCCACAAATAAAGATAAATCCTTTACTACAATTACAGAAAAAAGTTTATTAACAATTATAGTACCTAAATAAAAATAAATTTTTAAAGTACAAGCATAAGCATATTCAGATTACACAAACAGATACACAATTGGCGAGGGCTTACGGCCTCCCAAAAATATATAAAGGTGGTACTCCATTCAGAACAATTATCTCTTTAACTAATAGTTCAACGTACCAGCTTGCAAAAATACTTCATGAGAATTTTAATCAGTGCATACCGAAATTAAACTACAATCTCAACAATAGTGCAGATTTTATTAACAGAATTAAGGCCGTACAAATTCCAGTGGATTATGTAGTGGTGTCGTTAGATGTTGTGTCTTTGTTTACAAATATTCCGTGCGATCTTGTAATTGACAGTCTCGAGAGACGTGCACACTATATTTTTCAGGGCTGAAAAATTCCTTTTACTGAAATTATTAATGTAACACAAGGCTCATTTAGACATACTTTTTTTACTTTCAATAACAAAATGTGCCGTCAGATATTTGGCACACCCATGGGGTCTCCAACTTCTCCTTTTTTTGAAAACTTGGTGCTTAATAATTGTGTTGCGTTTTGTTAGAAAAATCTAAAGAATAAATATGGCATACAGCCACTTTTTTTCTCTACATATGCCATTTACTCAATAGCTTGTATAAAAAAAGATACTATAAAAATTGTTCTCCAATAATAATAAAATGAGCAAATTATTTAACCAAAATATTTGATTCGGCTAAGTTTTCGATAAGGGTGTCTATGTTAAGATACAAATATGCAAGATTTGTGAAAATGCGGCGTCAACATGCTTCACCTCTGGAGACAATGCTTTTCATAGATTAGCATTGGCTGATAAATCATCTAACCATTTATTGATTGAGTCTTTATAAAATAGTTGATGAGAAAAATCTTATTTAATTTGACCAATACACAAAAAAGGTTGTACGTTTTATTCTTAGTACATTGCAAAATGCATAGTCAACGTCTACTGTTAGAGTTATACCCTGTGTTATGATAAAGTGTAACTTTTGCTAATTACTTCCACGTATACTTTTCGAAAAAAAAAGAAAAAACAGATCAAAGCACAAATATTTATACCATTTTTAGTTAAAAAGCGCTAACTAGTTCTGTTAGTTAAAACTGTATTTTAGTCTCACAAAATTAAGTATAAAATCTACCAGTTAAATATTTTCGTAATATTTTTTAATCAGCAAAAAAAAAGAATCTGTATTTTGCATGTCATGTAAGACAGCGTACTACTTATCGTACATGCATACTTAATTGAATTAAATCAGACAACCATGGATAATATAACTGCATTATTAAGTGGTTTACCAATAGTATGATGACCAATATAGTTCTAAAATTTTTTTTTCTCCTAATTAATTATGTATAAAAAGTCGAGCTTTGGCATAGCAGAGTGGTTTTTGTAAGTAAAAAGATGTACTGGTGGCATAATTTTTCATGGTAATAAGAGTCTTATAGTAGAAATAATTTAAAAAAAATAAGTGTCAGAAAATCAAAGCACCACCAGAATTTTTAAAAATTTAAGTGCTAAAGTGTTTGAAGCTTATTTGCAAGGATCCTTATCACGTGAAGGGCACCATCTGTGATAATAAGCAATTTGATTGTTGAATATCAACTCTCATTAAGCTTGTGTACTTGTTTAATTATTTTAAAAAAGACTGGAAGAGGTAAGCCATCATCCCCTGAATATCTGCTTATGTCTAATCAACATTTCAAAGATGTAAAGATTGCTACAGTCAAGATCAAATTTATCTCAATACTCATGAAGTTCAATACCTCGTTCTTAAAGAACTTAGAATTACTGTAAACATTGCAAAGCATTGATAAAAAAAGTGTGTTAAAACATGATAGAGTTAGATTAACTAAAGCCCAAGCCATTGCTATTAAAGTAATAACTCAGAGCAAAAAGCTATAATTGGTAGCTACTTTAATAGGTGTTAATTTTACTTTGTACCTGGATAAGAGGATGGATTACAGAAAATGAAAATCTCTCACTATAATAGTCAAATACACTGATATTCAAACTAGAAGAATTTTCAGAAGGTTCAAGACCTTGGTACCAACTTTAAAAAAAGTTAAGACCGTATATGCTGGAGTACAGAGATTATTTGAGTAAATAAAGACTTCGTTCATAAAGTCCAAGGCCCGTCTTGAAAATTAATATGCAGTTGGTTGTGACGACTGCTCTATGATGTTGGGGGCTGCCAGTGGGCTAAAAGCTTGGTTGACTGAGGTTATCTCCAGCATTATTGTAGTAGACACGGTAACCAGCTCATTTATGTTACTTAAGTACCAAAGACCTCATAAAAGATAGTTATGGTTATTATGATGTTTCATACCCTCAATTTTTTTATAAATAAATAATTTTTTTAAGTTGATCTTTTAGGGCAAACTTTGAAAATGAAAAACACATACACCGCGTATTTTTTATACACAGCAACGTTTTGTCAATAGGAGTGTTGACCTTTTTAGGCTTTATTAACAAATTCAATATGAAATCAGTACAAGCCAATGAATAATAGACATAAAGTACAAACGACATAAATACCTTAATAACAAACACTGAAGGGAAAAATTTAACGTAACGATGTTTGTTCGCACGCAAGTCAAGTTGGCAAAAGCGTTTTATTAGTATGACTCAAAGTGTACAGGTCCTCTTTCTTATTTATATTATTGTCGTCTGATACTATATGGAGCATTTCAGAAATCAGTCGCTTCCTATAATTTGGCTCCTTGTCTATTATTTTGATGTCGTCCCTTTTAAAAGTATGATTATTGGAAGTTTTATGTGCAGATATTTTAAAATACGTTCTTTACTTTCAGTAACAAAATGTACCGTCAGATATTTGGCACACCCATGGGATTCCGATTTCTCCTCTTTTTGCGAACTTGGTACTTGATGATTTTGTCGAGTTTTGTTGGAAAAATCTAAAAAATCAAAATGGCATAGAGCCACTATTTTTCATTACATATGTTGATGACTCAATAGCTTGTATAAAAAAACACATTATTGAAATTGTTCTCCAAACCTTTAATAATTATAATAAACATTTACAATTTTCTCGTGAAATGGAAACTTATGTCCAGATTAACTTTTTAGATGTTACACTATTTATACAAAACAATAGATTAAGAACGAATTGGTTCCGTAAAGAAACGTCTGGAAATAGACTTTTAAATCTTACGCCAGCCCATACAAAACAACAGAAAATAAATATCATATATAACTTAGTAGATAGGGCCATAACACTGTCAGATAGTTCATCCTATAGTAATAATATCAAGCTCATAAGACAGACGTTGCACGAAAATGAACATCCTACACATTTTATCAACAAATATATAAGAAAAAGATTTATAAAAATCAATAATACAGAATCGTTAAATTATACATGCATAACATGTAATAACAGCAATTTTATTCGTTTGGCATAATTCCCAAACATTTTTGAAAAAACAAGCTTATCTTTAAAAAAATTTCAAATAAGTACTATCACAAATATAACGAAAAAATTTAATCACATTGTGCAATTAGGTAAAGACAACACAAAAAAGTTAGAAAATACTAAAGTGGTATATAAAATTTCATGTAATGACTGTCCCGCAAAATACAGAAGTGAAATAAAGAGAGCACTAAAAGAGAGGAGAAGAGAATACAAAAACAATTATAAAACTGAATCTGTGGTATCTGTACATCAAACTTCCAATAATCATACTTTTAAATTGGATGACATCGAAATAACAGAAAAGGAGCCAAATTATAGGATTCGGCTGATTTCTGAAATTCTCCATATAGTGTCAGGCAACAATAATATAAATTAGAAAGAGGACCTGTACACTTTGAGTCATACTGATAAAAGTTTTTTCAAAAATATACGTTCCTGACCATGTCTATCAGTTCGATACATTGACCTCATGATATATCTGTGTAAATATGTGTGCTCTACTATAAATTGACAACTTTGCAAAATGTGGACGCTTTTGCCAACTTGGCTTGCTTGCGAACAAACATCGTTACGTTAAATTTTTCCCTTCAGTGTTTGTTATTAAGGTATTTATATTGCTTATGCTTTATGTGTATTATTCGTTGGTTTGTACTGATTTTCTATTGAATTTGTTAATAAAGCTTTAAGAGGTCGACACTCCAGTCGATGAAACGTTGCTGTGTATAAAAAATACGCGGTGTGTGTATTTTTTATTTTCAAAGTTTGCTCTAAAAGATCAACTCAAAAGAATTATTAATTCATGCAAAAATAGAGAGCGAAAGACATCATACTTACCATAACTAGCTTCACTATTAGGTTCATCCAGCGCAGACCTCGGAGAGAATCGGTGATTCCTAGTTAAATACTTAGAGTGGAGATGGTTCTGAGTTGTTGGTAGTTGGAGTATCATGCCTCACAGCCAAACATTCTGCTCGTGACCTCTGCCAGTGAATGACTGACTTGGTTTAACAATGGCTGGAAATGGTTGTAAAAACGTATTTTTTGGCTAGGTAATTTAATGTTAGATGGCTCCAAAAAGAACCGATAAGATTAATGGTTAGTTAGGAAACTCAAATATTGATGGTTGCCCTAAAAAGGACCAATGGTAATTCTTCCAGTCATTCCTTACTATTCATGATGATAGAGGGCTGGCTGCGGGTAGCTTGACTCTTATCCTCGGAGTTTGCGTATGGAGACCGTGTTGAAGAGAGGCACACCACTGGCTAAAGAATATATCGTTTTCGGGTTGTTCCCCGGATAACCAACTATTCACTGTTGATCGGGAAAATGGGCCTCGAGAATATCTCCTCTGTGAGTATACCATTCGGACAGAACACTGAGAAGGAGGCTAATAAAATTTGCAGCCAATGTGGCTGCAGCTGCCCAAACTCTTCAGAGTTGTTTTTCCTGACTTAGTGATGTAGCAAAATCTGCTCTGGTAGCACCAGCTTGGTTGTAAAAATGGCTACAAAATCCCAAATAGTCAGAGTACTTTGTACTTTGGCTAGACGTCTTCTGGTATTACGCTGGAGACGTTAGCGTTCAAAATGCCTTTTATTGGTGGCACTCATTTATCTTGGTAGACAAGGATGAAATTTGACGTACGTTGTTTGTCCATTGGAGAAGAGTGTTGTTGGTAGCCGAGATACCCAGCTGCACGACTCACAAACCTATACTTAAAACATTAAGTAAGAAATACAATTCATCTTTTTATTTAATAATTTTATTGATACAAGGAATTGTAGAGTTTTTGTTGTTCGTATCGAAATATTCTGTCAAACAATTTTTGTAACTTTTCCAAATTTCACAACCTTGAATATTCATTAAAATTAAAAACAAAGCTAAAAATTGTCTGACTTAAAAAGAAAGAAAGTGTTATGGCACTGTATTTTTTAAAAGTAGCAGTTTCTTTGTCTTCCAACTTTTAAATGATGTTTCTCCTGGTACTTAATTCCATATGAAGCAAAATCTTTGAAAAAAATATTGTAAATAATTGATGCCAGTAAATGTGTAGGTGAATTTACTGACAAAATGATTGCACAAAAAAGAAGAGAAGCTTCACGTAAAAAAAAATTTAAGTTTACGTATGCAAAGAAATCTGCGGAAAAATGCTTCTATGAGCATGAAGCCATAAAAACCAAGATTTCGCTGTTACTTCATGCATGAGAAATTTTAATCATATATTCAATTTTAACGATTTCTAAAACTCAGATCATGTACCCAACAGACAAAAGAGAATAACATCCAAAATGCTATACATCAACTCTTACGCACCAATAAGAGAAGTGGTAATAATAATATTGGCAACTGTGACTGATCAGTGTTTTATCATTACTGTCGAGGCTGCGCTGGTTAAGATCTCACTGCATCCAACTTAATTCATTATTATTATTTGTTTTCTTTCTTTTATTTTTATCACTTTTTTTTTAATATTACAGCTGCTGTTAGTGCAACTTAATGCCATTATATATATTTTTTGTTATGTTTTTTTCTTGTTACTCTTGTTGCCTTTCGGGTGTTATTACGGTTATTCGTTTTCCATTATTTGCCAAGGAGTTATTGGCTTCTGTTCAATCGCGAGGTTTTTTTGGGTAGCTGGATTGTTGCAATATTGTTTCTAATTTCGATGCCAAACTATTATTCAGTGATATCTCGTTGGCTCTACGATTGGAGTTCTTTCACGTTGTAACGAGGCAAAATGGCCTCTTTATTCCACAATGCTCTCGCTGATGCAACGTGTATAAAAAGAGCATTAATTTGACGCTTCTCCGAACTGTTTGTTTTTCGGGAGCTGTATACACGCTGAGAGGAGGGGACGAGGACGCCAACGGACAAACAGCTAAGATGCAGAGACACAGCAGCGCCAGCAGAAAAGGACAAGGAAAGTGCGAACGCGACTACCGAGACACAGCAGCTGCTAAGTATGAGAGTGACTGCAAGAGGAGATACGTGGTGGCGGCAGTGGCGGTGGCCATTGTTTGAGCAAGAGATCGTGAGTGAGTCTGGAGTAGAACCTCGAACTTCATGCTTAAGCGCGAGCAGCGAGAGCTTCGGTGGCTTTGCGGGATTTTGTGGCGAGAGTTGAGAGAGAGAGAGTTTTCGAAAAGGTGCGTTGAGTGTTGAGAGAAGAGAGAGGAGTGTACGTGCGAGACGAGCAGCTGCTGTGTTCTCCCAGGACAACGAGGTCTCCAGGTCGAGGACTACGGCTGCTGAGAGAAGAAGCAGAGAGAGAAGAGTTGAGAGAGAGAGAAGAGAAAGGGTGAAGCCGCAGGACGAACGACCTGCTCGAGGACGCTGGACGATATCACGCTGGATTGGACTCGCGGACGTTGACCAGGAGGTGAGGCTAGAGAGAGAGAGAGAGAGAAATATATATATATAGAGAGAGAGAGAAGTAGTGTGTAGTGTAGACAGTGTGAGAGAGAGAAAGAGAGAGAGAGATTGTAGTGTAGACAGTGCGAGAGAGAGTGAGAGAGAGTTTGGGTTGACGAGACGAGGTGTACGAGAGACCACGAGGTGCATGGGAGGGCCGCCATTTTTCGTGCGTGTTGTCGTGTATTAGGGTAGATAGTAGAGTAGAGAGAGAGAGAGAGAGAGAGAGAGAGCGAGAGAGTGTATAGCAGTGTGAGAGATTGGGGACGGAGTGTGGGTGTGTGCGTAGTAGTGTGGGTCGAGGACGAGCAGGAGCCCCTCCTGGTCCCGGACAAGCAGGACGTGGTGAACGAGCGCTCGCGGCTCGTGGGGTGCGAGGCGAAGTCGCTGCAGCGCCGTCCAGAAGACTAGGTGAAGCATTGTGTCGTGTATTGTGAAGAGAGGGAGACTGTGTATTAGTGTTAAGTGTTTAATAAAAGAAATAGTGAAAGGTATTTGTTGTGTGTAAATTAATAGTTCTTCCCGTAGAACGGGAGAAGGCCCGTAATGAAGAAAGAGAAGGCGTGTAGAGTAAATATACTGAATCTTTGCAACCAACGTAACAGGGTGAAAATGACCTGTTAATTACTTACTGTGTTAATAGATCCTCATTAGGTTATTATATTTTGCACCCCTTTTATACATATTTTGCTTGCCTTACGTTAAATTCTTGTTTTTCTATAGCCAAGATTTTTTGTATAAAATGCTCATACTAGTTTTTTTTTCACTTAAGTGTAACATTGTTTTTTTCTTTTTTTCTATTACTTACATTAGTGTACTATGATGGATGTATTGGTGCCATACACAATTCAATTATATTTAAGATGTGTTTTCTCCACCTGATGTTAATCAAAAAATGCTTTCTCAGCTATAATAAATATTAATTTCTTGTTTGATTTAGGATCGTGTATACTGTTGGAAGGAAAATTTGTCAGCAATTCGTTCGTATTTTCAAGCAAAAGTTTGTTAGTTTTTTTTTCTCTGTATTATACGCCGATATTTTTTCACTCTTTTTCCACTGGACAGATACTCTTGTTAGCCAATACTAGGGTTTTTGACCTCCCTATACATCGTCGTTCATTGAGCTGCCTTTTCTTTTTATACTGGTGTGTGTCTCTTCTGTCATGGTAGTGCTGACATTCACTGGTGATGCCGTGTAGTGTTTAAGTCGTAGAATCGCTTAATTATTCTTATGACTTATATCTATGACTGTTGTAGATTTTTAGACACAATACCATCGGTGTATCTGCTTAGGATATTCTGACTTTGTTTATGAGATGGATGACTCATTATTTTCTTGAGTAGGGTTTATTTATACAAATACGTATGCATGTTCGTGTACATAATAATCTGTATTAGTATTTTTCTTCTTTCAGTTTTATTTAAGTCTCATTGTCTCAAACGCATTTTCGAAATTTTAGTAGTTATCATTATCCTTTGATCACTATTTAATCTGAACCTTATGATGAATCGTTCAATCATAGCTTTCTTTAAGATTCCAATGTAGAAAATTCTTTCAGTTGAACAATCGTCCATTTTTTGCTGCTGATTTTTTGTAGGTGAACAATACTAGAACCTTTTTGAACGAGGTAATTCAGGGACTATCGCTAAGTGCTTAGTTAATAAGAATTGTAAGCTGCAAGTGCATTTCTTCATAATATAAATTAAAATTACTTGAAGACATTTCTTTTTTTTTTCAAATTCGTCGATCTCATACACTTTTAAATCTATTAATAACTCATTACTAATTACACAGATCTAAAATGGACTACATATGCCTGCAAGTATATTTGTAAATATGTTATTATTTTCAATTTTTTTTGTATTATTGATTACATTTTTTTTCTAGTTATTTTCTATATGGCTTTTTGTTTTCACGGAAACACCATAGTTTTTTTATACATTTCTGAGTGTAACCATACGGTTTTGTTATTATGAATAATTCCTTTTATTGCTGCTAACAACTAACTCTTAAGAATTTTGAAATGTAACGTATCATTTCAACAATGATCTGTTTTTCCTAACGTTGGGTGTTCTTCTATTTGCCATATAAAAACAACTTTTAGTTCAAGTATTCTTCTCTTTTTTCTTTTTTCTCTTTTAATTTAATAGGAGATCATAACAATAATAGAGTAATAAATTTTAGGCTTTGTGGGTAAGAAAAGAAAATTTTGCTTATATTTTATTACAGGACTTTTTTTTCGTTAGATAGTTCCACGCGTGCATCCCATTGGCCTTATTGTCTTGTTCTCATAACGTACGTATGTTATTGTGATATTCCTTCACCTTTACCAGTGTGCATATTGATATTTGCTTTGGTTTGTTTTTTCAGTCTTAACATAACTTACCGTTAATTTACTTGCTTCTGTCGATGTATATTTTTTTGCAGCACATTGGAGGGCCGCGAGAAAAAAAATTTTTTTTGGACGTATTTTTATCAATATTGTCTCTTTAAGAAAAAAGTGGTTAATTGCATGAATGTCTGTTGGTTACACAGTTATTGGTTATTTTATATTTCCTCCCCGTATAATTCATTGCTCTCTCACGGCTCGTCTGGGGGCTGCGAGAAAAAAGGAAAGAGGATATTATGTACATGTGGGGAGAATCACGTCAACTGTCCCAGCGCTGTGGTGGACGGCCGGCGCGGGCGTCAAACACGACGTTTTCAACTTGTCGTTTCGGTGTCAAAACTTTGATAAAAAAATTATTTAAAAACATATTCTTACGTATTTTTTCCTCAGCTTTCCAGTGGTGGCATCAGTTTTTCGAAAATTTGCTCCCATAACCTCGAAAAATGCACTTGTTTGAAAAACACGTTTTATCTCCATGATCTTCAACTTTTGGAATTTTTTTGATAGTCTAGATCGAAAGATGAGACATTTTTACGTAGATATCGACAATAAAAAAAGAGGGGTTTTTCGTTTTTATAACGTATTTAAACGACGAACGAGACGATGGGAGCCGCGGCGGCCGGGCCATGCGCGGCAGGAGCGCGCCGTCTGCTACCGTCTCTCTGACTGGATGTAAACAAATACACCTAACCGTGACGGTTTGCACTTCGCAACAAGTTTCGATTGATTAATTAAATGTTAGTATTTATTATTTTTATGACTTGAGGTTGTGCTATCGTAAGTCGAAGTTTTCGTAGGTTTTACTGCAAAGAAACGAAGGTTTTTTTAGTAGCAAATCTGACTACGAAGAAACTTCCTTGAGATTAAAAGACGAAATTTCCAGTGCGAAACTGATTCCAGGGACACTGAATTATCATGCGTTTATCCCCATTAAGGATAATAAATTAATGTTGAAGAAAACTTCTTTGAGTAACCAGTATGAAATTTTTCCGAAATTGAAAGAACGTAAAACAAGTGTCACTTCGATTACCATGCCTAAAATGAAAAAGAGAACGAAGTAAAACAAATTTGTTTTTATTTTTTACTTTATTTATGTAAATATCTACTGTTTAATCAATATTAATCATTATTTATTTCTTTATTATAAAATTGTTGTATATATGAATAAATTTTATCAAAACATTTATTATTTATCCATTGTAAGCCCTGGTTAACTAATTGTTGTTTACATCGCCACTACTACATTATATATTATATAGCCAAACAGACTCACCGTAGCAGACGACACACGGCGGACGCGCTGCTGCCGCGCGTGGCCCGGCCGCCGCGGCTCGCATCGTCTCGTTCGTCGTTTAAATACGTTATAAAAACGAAAAACCCCTCTTTTTTTATTGTCGATATCTACGTAAAAATGTCTCATCTTTCGATCTAGACTATCAAAAAAATTCCAAAAGTTGAAGATCATGGAGATAAAACGTGTTTTTCAAACAAGTGCATTTTTCGAGGTTATGGGAGCAAATTTTCGAAAAACTGATGCCACCACTGGAAAGCTGAGGAAAAAATACGTAAGAATATGTTTTTAGATAATTTTTTTATCAAAGTTTTGACACCGAAACGACGAGTTGAAAACGTCGTGTTTGACGCCCGCGCGGGCCGTCCACCGCGGCGCTGGGACAGTTGACGTGATTCTCCCCGTATATAGTGCTTGTTTCGTAGTACCCTGCTCCTTCATATTTTTGCTTTCTGATGGGTGGGGAGATTTTAGTATGCATGCTTTTTTGATTTTATTGATATGTGCTATCCGTGTCCCGTTGCCTGTTTGTAATTTCATGCTGTGAATTTATAGTCTATGCTCGTTACATTATATGACCCCTTGAAATGGTCGTCGTACTTCTTTGTGGACGGCTATTTTAGTATATTAACCATCTCTTCTTCCATGAAAAACTTCACATACAGTTTACTGTCGTAATAATATTTTGACCTGTTTTATTTTGTATACGTGTCATCGCAGCTAGTATTCTTGATTGAGTAAGTAACTATGTTATCTGTTCGAATAGATCAGTGTACGTTTAGCCGCTTTTTGTTGGCTCAAGACTTGTTGGGAGTTTTACCCGCTGTCCAAATTCAAGTTAAAATTTGTTGATTCGTATATGTAGGCTAGCATGCATAGTGGGGGCTGCTCATCCCATCTTTTAGTTTTGTCCAGATATGCTTTCAGTATTCCGACAAGACGTCGTGCATGCGCTCTATCGCACCGTTGTTCTGCTGCCGCTGTGCTGCCGAGTTTTTCTATTTGAAATAATCTGGTTAGTTCTTCAATTGCCTTATTCATGAAGTGAGTTCCCTTATCGGGCAGTAGTTTCTCTGGAGTTTCGAAGTATGCAATAAATTTATCTATTAATGCTTTTACCATTTTTTCGGTATTTTTTCAAATGGTCTGCTTGGAGTGTCTGTAATTAACGTGGCATGTCTTGTTTTTACTCGTACGACTTTTTTCGTTTAACACGACGAGCAGCCGAGTATGAATTGCCTGACACCCGGTCTTATGTTTCTCTGATATTTTCTTATGATTTTACTTGTACCCCCCAGTTGCACACTTGTGCTGTTCTTTGATTGCTACGTATCTTTGATCGACTGACGGTACAGCTAAGGTATTCAGGTAAATTGTCACTATAATTTTTAGGTTTTTAAGGATTTCCTTGAACTGCTCGACGAAGTACGTCCATTGGTTCACATTGAGTATTATGAGATCAAGTAGCACCCCTATCAATATTTGCTCATTTTTTGTAACTACACGGAGTGACAAATCTTGGATCTTACACTTAGAGTTCTTCGTGCGGATAGCCTACGATAACCTTTCTTGGATATAGAGCACGATGATTGTGCGCTAAACTCGAGCGTTCCGAGTGTTTATCGCACGATACTTCACCATCGACAAATCGCAAGGTGTTGCACGTGGATTGCAGACCACCGCCGCGTTACGTTTTGACATCAAGGACTGGGAAAGAATAATTTGTGTATATATATGTATATATATATATATACAATATATCCCTTCCCAGTATGTTTATAGAGAGTGACTCATTCAGACCTTACGTTCTTTTAAAATATATGTTCATAACATGGTAGAATTATGCAGACATCCACATAATTTCACTTTTGTCCTCGTAATTCCCCTTACATACGTGTGATTATCCGCATAAACACCCTCATAAGGGTAATTATAAGGACAAAAGTGGAATAATGCGGACGTCCGCATAGTTCTACCATATTATTAATATATATCTTAAAAGCACGTAAAGTCTGCATAAGTCACATTCTATAAATATATATGTATTCTGTATATAAATACAGAAAGTTGATGTAACCCTGGACAGAAATTATAAGAAGGTGATCAGTAGGGCCTATTTAGGCTGCCTCTCTAGCCAACTGAGGCCCTACGTTGGCAGAGTCAAGGGGCATTTGGTAGTTCCTAAGTAGGCTGACTCCATTGATGTAACATAATCACCTTTCAATCGATAAATATAGATATGTACACATGAGAATACACATTGTATTATAATTAAAGAAAATACATGTTTCATTTCGAACGAATCATACTAAATTTCTTAATGAAAATTTTTATCATGGCATTGTTAATCACGCGTAGTTACAAAAATATATCTCTAAAATAAATAAAATTTTTTTATAAATGAAGATATAAATGTAACCTTAAAAATATCACTCATTCACAATTGATATTAAGTTAACAATATGAACAATTCGGTACTTTAAGAAACTTTGTTTGGTTAACAACAAATTGAATGTCGATTGATTTTGTCAGTCTCATATGCATAAGAATACTTATTACTTATTTTAATAGGATTCAATGGAAAACACTCGTAACTTGTGTACCTATACATAATTTTACGCGACAGTTTACACTGCAACTCTAGCTGATACAACTCTATATACAGTTCGAGAGGTAAGATAAAGGTAGGTTATGTAGGGCTCTTCGTGCGGCTTTGCTATGATGTGCTGCGCTGCCTGGGCTGCTGTTGTATATCAGATTCTCCCTCCCCCTTCTCACTCCGTGATGCCAAAACGCAAGGTAGCTGTGGTCTGCAGACCACGGCCGCCTTGTAATTTGTCCATGGCGAAGTGTCGTGCGATAAACGCACGGACCGCTTGAGTTCGGTGCACAATCGTCGTGCTATACATCCAAAAAAGGTTATCGTAGGCTATTCACACAAAAAACTTCGAGCGTAAAATTCGACTCTTGTCTCTCCATGTACACTGAGGGGGAATTGGGGGAGCCTCTCTACCGACTGGAGATGACTTGTCACTAAAAGCGGTAGCTCTGCTTCCATTGCAGCAGGACTGCCTTCCTGCTGGACTGGAGGCTATTTTCTCCCAGTCAGGAGCGCTAAGCCACTGGCCCAAGCAACAGAGCCACCACAGTGGAAGCTACTTTCTTTTAATAGGTTAGGAGAGCTGTCCCATGACACTTTCGAGCAGCTGCTCGCCTAGATTGGGAAAGCAGCTGTACTAGGTAGGAGAGAGGCGCCACTAGAGCTATGGTGGTGCATCTCTTCTGTATCCAAAGGAGCAGCCCCACCAATTCCCTCTCAGTGTAGTATCTTGAGTGATTTTATACATTTCTTGATGTCCAACTTCAGTGCGGTATCTACAAAATGTGTTCTTATATACATTTTTATCACCGACACTTTTCTTACGTTAGTGCATCCTACGTCACTTACCAACTTATCCTCGCTATTTAGAGATATTGGATCTATATACTCTGTCTTATATAGTGCGTCGATTGTTTCTGTATCAGGATCACTGTCTGTTATTGTTCCAAGGGCTAAATTGTCTAAATAAATGAATAGGTGTTCTTTCACTCGGTACATTCTTTGAAATGGGGGTCTAAATCATTTTATGGGAACCACGGTGGTATTTCTTACGGCAGACGTGTTATGCATACCCAATATTTTTCCGTAGTTCTTTTTTTGTCGAAAGTTTTCCTCTCCTCGGTAGGACTATCGTCACTTTTTTTTATTAAAGCCTTATTTAGGTCCTGATCGCTATCTAGCTTGAGAGAGTCTCGTTTGGTGTTAGCATTCAATAGTGGCAGAAAGCTCAGTCAAGGCAAGATGCATCTTTCAGCAGCTCTCTCTCTTTTTCATTCTGTTTTTCACTCTCTATATCTTGTTCACTTTTATCAATATTTTTTACGTCAAGTCCGTTAATGAGTTAACCCTTCATGTCAGGCTCGGGATTTTCTTCGACATTGTTCGGGTGTTTTGTTTGTTGGGGTCGTCGTCGTATTTTTATCGTTAATTTAAGGTAAAGAATAACTTCTTATGTTTTCTACGAGGCCTTGACAATATTGGTCTTCGAGGTGCATATGCTTGAATTCTTTATTTTCATCCCCCATAAAGTGTTGGTATATCATTATATCGGGTGAGCGAGCGGTGGCTCAGTCAGCTAGGTCGTGGATTGGCACGCGAGAGACCGTGGTACGATTCCTGGCCAGTACGACTTTTTCGGGCAAGTACCTCTGTGATTTTTCACATGTGCTTTTTCACCACGCAATGCTCCTCGAGAAGGATTTAGGCGACCTTCTCGCAGCAAAATTGCCTAAGTTCCCCTTACCCCCCTCCTGTAATGGGAGGCCTCCCATCCTTCTTCCCTTCCTTCTTCCAAGTGCTTAAAGCCCATAGTAGTACCCTTATTCAAGGAGCCGGACGTAGAGCACTCTATAAAAAAAAAAAAAAAAAAAAATTATATCGGGTGTTGCTTGCAAATGTATGCACACATTAACTTTATATAATTGTGAGAATACAAAGGCACATTCTCTGTCACCGAATTCATAACTATTATTTAGTATTTTCTTCGTCCCTTTTAGATCCTTGTATTTATTTACCCAATTCGATTCACGAAGTGCCTCCCTGAGTTCATCCGTCGATTCCAGTAGCCCATATAGAAGTATTAGACAGTGGAATGAACATTCTCAATCCCTAGGAACATCGACGACCGTTTCTAGTTGTTAGTGAGGTTCTGCGCGTTGAGCTCCCACCCTTCGAGTGTGTACATCCTCTTCTTTGTTCATCGCGATCGGTGCTTTGTCGCTTTGCCATATGTCTATTGTTATGCCAGGCTTTCCCTCTAATATCTTCTTTTCTAAAGTCAATCGAGCCTTTTGCTCTAAATCGATCAACTAACTAATTCATTATTGATTTTATACTAGTGATTGAGCTTTCGTTTTTGTAACTGTGATTATTTCCGCAGTCTGATTTTTGTGCTTTTGGCGATCGTTTGGTTGCGTGCCTGTTCGGTGCCGTTCGGCTAGGCATGGTTATTTTCGTTCCCCTTATAGTTTTCTGTTGTCCGTCGTTAATTTCTCTCTCGCTCTGTGCGTGTGCTCTCCTGTTATCTTCTGTTTCTCTGTTATCGTTTCAGCCAACGCTGAGTGCTTCTGTTGACGACGTTTTTTCTCCTTGGGCTCTCTCTTTCTCTGCTCTTTCGACTTCGTTGCTTGCCCGTGCTAGTAGATATCTCCAATGTTTCTCTACCGTATGTTCCTTCTCTGTTATGTCCTTTACTGCCGATGTGCGTCACAGTGCACTATGACCAACTCTTTGAAATTTCCTTCCTCCTCTAACGTATTTGAAAATTGGGATTTTCTGTGCAGTATATACAACTGCCTCTTTCGAGTTTTCTTGTGTACTTCTTGTACTCTTTTTTGCTCTACAAATAGTGTGCTTGCAGCTATGATGTACTTGTTCATGTCGCTCTTTCTCATGGATGCCAACTTATCGCTCGTCGGTCCCTGTGACAAGATTTCTTCGTTGTTTTCATTGTGTATCGCTACTAAAGTATCTCTTTCCCTTTTATTCATTCATTCTTCCCCTTTCTGCTCTGGTTTTGAGTCTTCTTTACTATAGCCACTAGTGCTTAATGTATGCTCGTTTGATTTATGTTTTTCGGGCTTCTCCTTAACTACTCTCGTCTGATTCGTCTGAGTCCGATGTTTCTATTTTATCTTTCCTATTCTTCCTTATAATACTTCTTTATCTTCTGGTGCGCATTTTATAAATGCGTGCTGGTGACTTGTTCACATTTTCTTGATTTTTTTTTCCTGTTTTTTTGCGAACTCATACAGCTCCTGGTGTGGGAATTCTGGGTTTTCGTCCCCTTTTTTTAGTACTGAGTTACGAGACAAGGCATTCGGTACCTTGTTTATCTGTCTAAGTTTGTAAATAACATTAAACTCCTATCTCCAGAGTTCTGCCTTCAACCTTATAAATCTTAAGTCCAGTTTCTTTGATGTGTGAAAATGACTGAGCGATTCGTAGTCCATTACGACTGTAAATTTGCAACCAAACAAATAGGTTGTAAATTGCTCTTTGGCATACACTATCGCCAACAATTACTTTTCGTATGTTGGATACCGTAGTTTGCTGCTTTTCAAACATCTGGACGCATATTCACAAGGGTAATCTGTTCATATTTTTTCTTGGCATTAAATTGCACCAATGGCGTCGTCGGGTGCGTTGGTTGTTACTATGAATGCTTTACTCGTGTCTGGGGCTGTAAGCACCGGCGCGCTACACAAAACATGTTTTAGTTTTACAAATGTCTCTTCTTTTGTTTCTCTCCATTTGAAATCAATAGTTTTCATTATCAGTTCTGAAAATAGTTGGGCTATTTTAGCATAGCCCCTTATAAATCGTCTGTAGTATCTCAAGAGCCCGAGAAATCGTGTCATTTTCTTGACATTTGTCAGTCTTGGAAATTCTTTTACAGCCTCAATTTTTTGTGGGTTCATTTTTATTTTTTCCTTCTCAACAATGCGTCCCGGGACTTTTGCCTCGTGCTTGAGAAATTAGCATTTCTTTGGCTCTATCTTTAAACTTTCATCCGCTGGCCTTTGCAATAGCCTCTTTAGCTGTATGCCATGCTATTCCAGATTTTCCCCAAACACCATGATATCATCCATATATATTTGAAATAAAACGTCTAATGACAGTCGATAAACAATTAAAAACAACGTCCAATGGCGGTACTGTCATATTTTGTATCTATTAAAAAACAAAACGATGTTTTGGCCGTTTGAACAATGTCCCGGCCCTCATCAGGTACACAAATCTCTGACTCTTACGAAATCATTAAAAAATAAAATAAAATAAGATCATTCTTTTATATTGGTAGTGCCTTTTTGGGCCTGAGAATGCGGTCTTATGTACGTCATAATCGTGTATTTCTATCTAAAAAATCTCCTCTTCAAGCCGATTACTCTTATGTATCGCAAGGCGCACGGCTGCCAAATTTTCTAGAATTTCTTTTTAAAATGGTAGCGGTTAGTATGAGCCCGTATTTTGGAGCTATATGGCGATTTGATAACTCGATTATACCCTTATTTAGAAATTTCTCCATGTCTGTTGACATTTACTCCCTTAATTTTACTGGGTATCTGGCCCTCTTTGCAGTTATGGGTCTATCTATTGCTGTTTGTATCTTATGATTCAATAAATACGTTGTCTTTAGCGGTACGCCCTCCCAGTCAAATACGAGAGGGTTAAATTCTATTAGTTCTCGTAGGTGTCTTACTTCTTTTTCATTGCAGCTTGATGTGTTGACAAGTTTCATTATTTTTCCGACCTGTGCTCGCATGTTTGCTTTTTGGCTCGTATATTATGCCTCCCTATCGCTATAATTCTTTTTATCTCCCTACTTTGCCCAACATTCATTTTCTTGAACTTCTACTAATTTGGTATAGTTTTCCCCTGCTTGATTTTCTTTTAAGTTCTCGCTCAATTCTAAATTACAAAGTCTTATCATCGCTTTTTGCAAGCCTGTAGCATCGTCCCCTTTCAGGCCAAATGGTTCTGCCCTTCGTGTAGTTCCACATTCTGTTAACTCCATTACTGCTATTATTACCTTTATTTTTCTGTTCGTTATATTTATCATTTCAGCATACACTTTGACCTCTTTACTTTCCACTATAAAATTTCCGAATAGAATTCCCTCTTTTATGTTTTGTAAGAGAACCCAACCAACTTCACAATTGTCTTTAGGTTTGTGTACGCGAGCAAATATTATTTTTTTCGTTCTCGCAGGAATCGGAAAATATTCCCATTCGTACAAGGGAATCGCGGTGCCGTTTAATATTAGTACTTCACTTCTGGCACTTGTGAGGCCATCATACAACTTCAACGTGTCCTAGCTGATTATGCCTTCCACTTCGATCGGGAAGTTATCAGGAACTCCATGCATAGTTACTTTAATAACGTTAAGAGATATTTCATTTGTTCCTAATGTGCCACGTACACCATGTATTACTTATTTAATGATATTATTTTTAATTATTTTCCCTTTTCGGCATTCCTCACCAACGTGCAAGACTCGCTCGTGCTATGTCCCTTTCGTCTACAGTACGCACAACTCGGGGTCGAATTTTCTTGACTATTTGTTGTGGTTAAATTTTTTTGAGTATCGTTCTTTACCGCCGTATTGTGTTTCCGTTTATCTGAATTTTATGTTTTTCTGGCATCTACGTTGAGTTGGAATATTTTTTACTGTTCCGTCGCATTGTCGTTTCCGTTGCAGAATAAGTAGGGATCATAGTATGTCCCATTCGGGTACTATTTTGGCGTGTTTTCTATTGTCTGGTTGTACGTGTACGCACTTTTCTCCGTTTTTTCGTTTTCTACTTGTAGCATTCTTATGCGCGCATTACAGCGTAAGCTTATTTCGCTGTCTATTTTCAGTGCAATCACTACTGCTTCGCTTAATGTTTGTGGGTTGCGGCAAATTACCTGAAAGTTGTACGGAACTTGTAGCCCATAGCAAAATGGCCTTATTGACTCTTCTTAGTTTTGCCAATAAGGTGATGGCATTGCCAATACAATCATACCTATTTTTTAGTTCGGTCGAAAATTTATCTATTGAGGAAAATTTTGCAAATCAGAGAACGAGCTCGCCCGCCTGGCTTCGTAACCTTTTTGCAGGGATTCCAATTAGAAATTTTTCGTACAGTGGTCCTACCGTAAAAGCTACCTTTCTGGGCATGTGTTCAAATAATGGGAGTTTTACTAGATCACCATCGAATATTGGTATGTTGTTGGTGAGATGGTTCAATGCAGCTAGGGAGTTTTGTAACCCGTGTATGTGAGTTTGATGTAATGTGTATTTCGCCGGTTCTTGGACATGATTTTGCGTGTCTTAGCACCTATCGTCCGTCTGCCGTAAATAATGTACATGTACGAATTTGCGTATATCCGTTCTATTACGTATGTTATGATTTTTAATAAAATTGTTATACCTATCTGTTGTGCTATTGTTTTGAGAAAACAGGAGTTGCTCCCAAATATTCAACTTAGCTCGTGTTCCTTCCCGAGTTGCAACCACTGTCAAGTCGTTCATAGCACTACTTCTGTTATTTCGGATCAACGAGGCTAATGTATACTTTGTTTTGGGAATTGCTCCATGTTCCACGATAGAAGAAATTTAACGCTTGTAACACTACTTCTTTACCTGAAAACAAAAAGAGGCACTGACACAGCATTGAAAAATCTCGTTGACGTACGTCACCTTTGTCCCTAGACCTTGGGTTTCTTCTCCTAAAAAGAGGGATAAGCGTGGAAGCTCTCCTGTTCTATGGAGAGAACTATTAATTCAATACTAGTAAATATCTACTATTCTTTTATTTAATCACTTAACACTAATAGACAGTATCTCCTTACTCTGTACACGACACCATGCTTCACATCATCGTTGGACTGAGCTGCAGCGACTCTACCTCGCACCACGCGACCCGCAAGCACCCGTCCACCACGGCCTGCTTGTCCTGGATCAGGAGAAGCTTCTGCTCATCCTAGAACTACGCTAACATACACACACTTATACTCCGTGCACAATCCCACACACTACTATATTCTACTGATCCTCTGATCCTCTCTCTGGTCTCTCTGTCTACTCTGCCCTGCTCGCTCTTGCTCTCTATACTTGTGCACTCTCTTTCTCTCTCTCTCTCTCTCTCTCTCTCTCTCAGGCGCCAAACTCTTCAGCGCAGCTGATTGGCCCTTTTTCGCGACCCAAGTCAACTAACCTGACGGGGGCTCCCGGCTCTAACTACGGACTTCCAAGTCCACGGCACCTGCGCAGAGACCTTCTCACACGCCCTGCTTGTCGGTCTGCGTGATATTACTGATAGCAAAGAGAGTATTCCAAATCTGTCGCCCAATTGTACACAGCACCTCACTGCACGTTCAACACACTAGACACTAACAGACATCTGCCTGTCGGTCAAACTGCGCTCTGCGCATGTTACCTGACGCTACACTTGGATAAGTAAACGACGATACAGTGTAGATAGCCCTGCTGCGTGGCTGTTATTCTATTATCGTAGCTCTAATTCCATTTTATTTTATTTCATCTTGCATACATTATTTCTACTACTCATCTCCACTCTTCATAGTCAGCTATACTCTCACTTCTACTTTTACTTTTACGTACACGTTAACTTCGTTTATTTGATTTTTCCGCGCATGTTTAGATGCCTGATTCTCCAAAGTGTAACACTTGTAATTCACCTATTTTAGGAACACACACCAGGGCTGTCTGCACGCAATGCTTGGGGGTGTTCCACTCGTTCTGCCCAGCGTCGCCAAACGTTAGTAACCGCAGGAAGACTAAGTGTTGCATCTCTCAACAGTTTCTGCACATAAGCTACTCTCCGGCGATACCTCACTTAACCACTACCACCGCCAACCCCTTTGTTACCACTTGTGCTACCCCCCGACTTCCTCGATTTTCCCAACATCTGCCAATAAGCGCCTCATCTCGCCTATCTCTCCGCTATCATCACAGATTACTAAGCCCCCCAGAACCATTAATTTCTCCAATACATCGATCTCATCTGACTCTTGCCCCACGGATTCCCCTCAAATGCTCAATAGCCCAGCACGTACCTCACTAAACGCATCTCCACTCAATATGAGCACCACACACCTCACACTACCGCCTGACACCCCAGCCTGGCTTAGTAGCTTTTTTGCGATCCACACAAGCAACAACCTCGAGCTAATGACCACAATAAATAGACATAAAACCCGTCTCAGTGCCCTTGAAGCCGGGGCTTCAACGCCTGATCCCTTGGAAATCCGTTTTATTGGCCTTCCACCATCACCTGCAGAGCAATACCGACCTTGCGTAATCAAAGTCCTGGAGGCCATTGGGCTGCTGGACTGTGCAAATCTCATCGTCTGGATCAGACCATGGATTGGTAGGGCCCCAACCCAGGCTGCTACTGCGAATGCCACCCTGGCAACGGGAGCGGCACAGTCATTTTCATTGGTGGCTGAATTCGCCACAGCTTGGGTCCGCGATCTCATTGTCTCGCAGTCCTACCACTTGAAGGGCGTTAGGGCTCAGGACCTGTTCCATTCGGGGGAAGCGCGCCCATTTTTTGTCGCCCTCTCTGGCCTGCACCGCTTCACAACCTTCTGCTTAAGGCCCGGGAGGCTCAGCGTCGCCTCAATTATCTGCCTCCGGTGGTTCGCAATCTGCAGATCTTCATGCGTCCGAGTCGCACGGCAGACCTTGTGCCCGTTACATTGGAGGCGGACCTTGCTCGCCTGTCACCGTAGGCCCCTCAGCTGGGACAGTGACTAGCTCCCACACACTTGCCCGCCTTCAATAGTCAAAACTCAAACTCCATCCGCATTATCCATATTAATATAAACCAACTAAACAATGCTCACCACACACAACTAGAGCTCTTAGCCACAGACAGATCATCTGACGTCATAGAAGGAGGGGGGAGGCGTTGGTGCCTACATTCGTGACGCATTCAAGACCACCATCCTTGCAAGCTCAGATCCAGACTTTGACAATACACGAGAATTCCTCATACTCGAGTTATCCATAGCTGCCCACAAAACTCTATTAGCCATAGTCTACCGTCTCCCTTCAACTGCTTTACCACACCAATTCTTCAACACACTCTGATCATCTGCCTGCCTACTCAAACATTGTCATCACCGGGGACTTCAATATTAACATGCTCACGTCATCCTTCTCATCCCAGTTTTTAACCACAAAGATCGCTGAAAGCTCACTCTATCTCGTTCCATCCAATCCGACACACCACGCCTTTTATCGTAATAACCCATCTCATACCTGGACAGACCTCTTCATCATTAAAGACCCCTCTGCACTTATTAACCATCAACAGTCCACATCACCTTTCATCGCCGGTCATGACTGGATCGAAGTCACCCTCCATTATATTCAGATCCCGCCCATCTCAAAAATCATTTCAGCGCAAAACCTCAAACATATCAATACCGAAGTACTCTCATCTCGTATCACCGCCTCCATACCATCTCTGACCACACTCACAAGCTGCCTAAGTCCTGACTCGCTGGATGACATCACGGAGCGCTTTTCAGCGGCAGTACTTGGAGCGTTTGACGGCCTTGCACCAATTAGGAGGATCACCCTCTCGTCGCGGAGAAAACCATGGGTTACTCCGCAGATAAGAGACATGATGTTGGCAAGAGATCGCGCCTACCGTAATGCCTGGCGCACGGAGCTGCCGTCCGAAATAGAGATTTATCGCCGTCTCCGCAGCGGGGTCTCAAACACCCTCTCCACAGCCAAAAACTCTTACTTCGCTCATCTCATCAACTCATCTTCAAATCCGAAAGAGAAATGGTCCGCCCTTCGTAAACTCAACTTCACTAGCCCTACCCTACCTATGCCTACCCAGATCTTTTTCCCAGACATACTCATCTCCACATACACTTCGGCAACAGCTTCAACAACACCGCTCACCTAAAATGGTTTACATGATCTGCTTGCCGACGCCCCGTCATCAGATCCCATTGCACCCCCTTTTAGTTTCAAGCCCACATTGTCAGAAGAGATTCATCAATCAATCACCTCATCGTTGTCAAAGGCAATAGGTCATGATGATCTATCTAATAAAATGCTACGTCTCTCCCTCACAGTCATCCTACCATTTCTTACCCTCTTATTCAATAGTCTCATCCTGCTCTCGCATTTTCCCTCTCTGTGGAAGAGGGCTCTCCTCCTCCCTCTGGCTAAGACGCGTCAACTTATCTCAGCCTCCAACACCTGCCCCATAGCAGTCCGCCCTCCTTGGCGTGGCTGAGGATATAAGAGAGGCGATCAATCGTCTGGAGATCACGATCTTGGTCTTACTTGATTTCTTAAAAGCCTTCAACACCGTTCCCCACCTGAAGCTTCTAAATAAACTTAAAAGTTACAACCTCTTTAACAGTGCTTTAACACTAATTCATAGTTACCTTCTTAACCGTCACCAGGCCATTGGGGGGGGGGAGGGGGATGCTGTCTCTGGCTGGTGCTCTGCTCCTGCTTGCGTACCTCAGGGCAGCGTCCTTGGCCCTCTCCTTTTTTCACTTTACATAAATAACCTCCCGGCCTCCTTATCCTACACAAACCACATGATCTATGCCGACGACACCCAAATTTATCTCCACTGTCCATTCACCTCCATTAATCAGGGCATTGCTTGCCTGAATCGCGATCTTGAATCCGTGGCATCTTAGGATCACCAAAACGGCCTTCAACTCAACCCACTAAAATCTAGGGCCATGATTCTGGGTAGCCTTGCCTACATCACTCGTCTCAACCTATCATCTCTCATCCCCATCCACGTCCATGGTGTACAGATCCCTGTTGTGGAGAGGGATACGAATCTGGGGGTAGTTTTCACTCCAACACTACACTGGACTCCCCCAATAAACAGGATCAATCAGAGAGTGCATCAAACACTGCGATCACTCAGATTTCATAGACACGCCCTGTCACGTGGCCTCAGAAAGTCGCTCGTTGAGACCCTCGTCTTTTCCCATCTAGACTAAGCCTCGTGTGTATTCTTCAATCTTGACACAACTCGGAATCTAAAAATGCAACGGCCTATTAACGCTTGTGTTCGGTTTGTTGTGGGCTCGTTACCGAGAATTGAACACGTCACACCTTGGAGAGTACAGTTGGGCTGGCTCTCGGCGCGACGCAGACGGGAATATCATCTGGGGTGTCTGGCCTTCAACATCATTCGTCATCACTGCCCCGCATACCTCGCAAATCGTTTTCGCCCTGCATCTCAAATAGTCTCATCTGAACGCAACCTACGTCGCCCTCATCCCATTCTCATAGTCCCACCCTCCCGCACCAGAGCACGAGATGATGCCTTTTACATTCAAGCCTCAGACCTTTTAAACTCACTTGCACCCATCAACCTTGATGACTACACCTACCAGACCTTCAAAGCCATGCTACAGGACACCCTTCTGCGGCGCGATCAGAACGAGTGGAACGAGCGCGTGAGTGCATAGTCCTGCAGGCCCAGCCTGTCGGGCCTTCTGACAGTGCGGGCAGCCCGATGGTGTAGTCAGCCTTCCACTGCACTCATACATGTCACAACCAGATACCTCGAGCCCTACGTTATTCACCCACTTTGTTACGCGCCATTATTATTTCAACACTCACCTGCACCTCACAAAACGTCATTCCATGCAATTTGTTATTTCGCACCAACTCTGTCACGCGAAATTTTCATCCCATAAACATCCTCATTATGCACTCGCCTTCCACACAATACGCACCCTCCAGCCTTTCTCTCGCCTCTACAAACTGATCATCCTGCCTTCTCCAGCCATCACAATTAAACTTGCATTGCCCTCCATTTAAATTATTCCATCACGCTAAAGACTTCTCTCATCACTTCTTTCGTCCTTTTTATCAGCCTCATTACCTTCCTAAGCTATCAAAATCATTCACCCAGCCTTATCTATGTCTGCTATTTTTCGCATTATGTAAATTAGCTTTAGTGTTACCATTAGTATTTAATCTTAAGTGAACATTTGCTGAAAACCTTAATCTTTAAGTTTTAGGTTGTAATTTGCTTTACCTTGTAATTCAATTTGGCCAGATGGGGATCTTCCCCTAGGCGTAATAAACTTCTAAACACTCTAAACACTCTCTCTCTCTCTCTCTCTCTCTCTCTTTTTTCAAACTTTTGACCATTGGCTTCTCTGATGTTGCGGCATCGTGGATCGAGTCTTACTTGACTGAAAGATCGCAGACCGTTCGTGCACCTACTGGTGAACTTTCTCAGATACTCTTTCGTGGCTCTGGTGTGCCTTAGGGAAGTTTACTTGGGTCATTGCTTTTTTCAATTTTTTTCAATGATATTTCAGTGAATTGTAGAGATTGTAAATATCATATTGATGCTGACGACTTTTGTTTTAATATACAAGGTAAGGCCCAAGAGGCCAGAAATGTTATACAGAAGGCGAATAAGATTCCAGAAGATATTTCAATGTGGTTAGACATAAATGGCGTTATTGCTAATCATAAAATAACGAAAATGACATGGTTTGGCATCAGAGGTATAATTAGTCGTCTGTATGCAAATAACTCATTACATGATGTATTATTTAACAGTGTAATTATTGAACCCACTGAAAAAATTAAGCTGCTGGGAGTCATGCTCGATTCTACATTGACATGGAGACCACATTGTACGATAGCTGCAAATAAATGTTACTCTGCACTAGCACAGATAAGGCGCTTTAAGGACAGTCTCTCGAGTAGCACTAGACTTCTCTTGGTACTTACACTTATAGTTTCACACCTGGGTTACTGCGTGTCTTTCTTTTATGGCCAATCATCGGAAATGGAGCTTAAGATGACTCGTTGCATGAATGGTGCCCTTCGCCTCGTTGATAATATTCGAAAATTTGAGCATATTACACAAGCTTATAAAAAGTATGGTATTATGTCATATTCTAACAGAAGAAGCCGTGCCTTCTGCAAAAAATCCTTACATCACAGAAGCCTCCATATATTGCTGAACTATTTACTTTTAAATCTGTCTCACCAAATGCAATCAACCTCAGAAATTCGAATACTGCGGAGTTACTAGTGACGCGTGTTAATCTAGATGCTTATAGACATTCGTTTACCATTGGAGCTGCTATTAAATGGAATGCATTACCTGCTCACCTACGATCCATCCAAACCCCAGCATTGTTTAAAAATAGATTATTTAAATATATCATCAGTAAAGATTTTAGACTCAAGTAATGAAATTATATATTATTTTATATGTTGTTACACATGCAATTAAGCTAGCCTACATTAAAAAATTTTAAATACTTTGTAACCATTAGTAGATTTTATTATATTTAATTTTTACTATTTAATTTCTTTTAAACTATTTTAACTATTATTTTACACTTCATCTCAATGAATTTTATTGTAATTAATTTATGTGTGATATATCTTGTATTATTGTGACCTGCGTATCACTAACCTTCTATAACCTGCTTTTAGCAGTCTTGTAAAAACTTGAGCTTAGGCTAATACAGACCACAGATCCTTAGCTTAAATAAATACACTCTACTCTACTCTCTCTCTCTCTCTCTCTCTCTTATCCTTGACTTAACTCTCATCGTCTTGATCTCTCTTGTTCTCTCTCTTTTCTGTTCTTTCTATTCTCACACTACCAGAAAACACACTCGAATAATGGTGGAACTTCCAAGTATGCACCTCACTCATCTACCTCTCACTCTCTCGCTCTCTCTCACTCCCTACTCTACTCCTTAAAAACTCTCGTTCTTTCTCTTTCTCTCTCTCTCTCTCTCTCTCTTTATTGTAAACTAGCACCATACCTACTAGATGCAATCTAATGTACTTAGGATTATGTAGCTCAATTACTGATATATTACAATTAAGTTTTTACCTTATATTTTGTTGCATTTACTGTTGTTTATCATACATCTTTTAAATTCGTATTGTTTGGTGTGTTGCCCTTCGGTGTTTCACCTTTGGTATGAATATATTCGTTTACAATCTCTAGCCTCACCTCCTAATCAAACGTCCGCGAGTCTAACCCAGTGCGATGTCATCCAGGGTTCTCGAATGGGTCGTTCGTCTTACGGCTTCGCTTTTTATCTTCAGTCTATCTTACCATCTTCTTCTTGTCTGAGCTACATCTGTAGTCCTTGACCTGGAGACCTAGTCGTTCCGGGAGAACATAGCCACTGCTAGACTCGTGCATGCTTTTATCTTTTTTTTCTCTCTCAACACTTTACACACCTTCCCAAAAACTCTCTCATCTCTTTTTCTCTCTCTCTAACTCTTCTTTCACCCCGCAAAAAAACCCGAAACTCTCGCTGCTCACACTTAGGCGCTCAGCTTCAGACTCTCCTCGAGACTGACTCGCGATCTCTCGCTTGAGCAATAGCCGCCACCGCTGCTGCTGCCCTTCACAGTCGCTCTCAATATAACAGCTACTGTGTATGTCCCGGTAGTCACGTTCGCATTTTTCTTGTCCTTTCTTGCTGGCGCTGTTGTGTCTCTGCAGCTCAGCTAGTTGTCCGTTGACATCCTCTCCTCTTCCTCTCAGCGCAATTTTGAGATGCTTTCATTGTTGTGTATTTTGGGTTTGCTTGATGGATATGTGCACTCTTAGTTAGAATTAGTCAATAGCCATTTTCCCGTTCTTGTTTTTAGTTAACTACCCCTTTTATTCGTTTATTAATAAATTAAAAATTTTTTGTGTGGGATGTTTGTCGCTTGTATGTTAGGCATGTGTTTATGCATAAAATTATGGGTTACTACCAATGTCCTTCAAGTTTTCGACTTGGTAATAATATCGATATATGGAAATTATTTTTCTGGGCGCGTATTTTTTTCGGAAGTTATGAGTATAGTGTATAAGAAAGAATGGAAATTTACTTACCATGTCCTTATTACAATGGTAAGTATAATGATAATACTGTGTATATTCATAAGTTGGCCTTTGATCCTCCTGTGAGTTGACCTGCCTTCGCTTTTCCCCATTGTTTCCTTCTTTTGTATGATGTATCTTGTATCCCGTCTGTGGCTGCTGTCCGGATTTGACGTACCGTGTTTGCTTTCTATCCATATTTACCTGAGCTTAGTGATTGGTAGTTGCTCTAGTATTCTGGTATATGCCTACGATGGCTTGATATGCAATTATTCTCTCTTATTGCTGTACTGGTCTAACAGTAGAGTTGAGAAATTTTTCTATTATTTCTTCTATTCTTCCTTCACTAAGTTTCTTTGTATTGTGGTACTTGACACGCTGAATTGGGCATCTGGCACTTATGACACTTTTTTTTAGGTTGAGCGATATTTCTTTCTTTTTTTTTTTTTTTTTTCAATACGTTGATTAATAGAAAAAAAATTTTTTGTTTCGCGAGACAAAGTGGTTTCCGCACACGAGACGGACCGTAAAAAATTGTTGTCTGTACCCCACTTCTGACACCAGCTAATTACGTGGCTTTCTCAGTGCAGAAATAAATAAAAGCGGAACTTGTGGTTAACTTATACTTTGTTAGCACTACTTGCATTTGAGGGAACCTGCGCGGGTCTTTCAGTCTCATGGGTCTGGTTCTTTCGCTCTCACGTCTAGCAGGGACGCACGCATGCATAGCTATATGCTATCGTACGCAACACTTTCAATGAACTATATAAGATGAAGTAAAAAAGTTATTTTTTTACAATGTTATTTTTTAACTTTTAAATTGTAAAGACGGCTGAAAAAAAAATTTAGGTATGTATTTTTTAAAAATCTACAATTTCCTTTCCAGCCCAGATGGTAGCGAGTGCATCAGAGAATATCAGAAAAAGACAGGTGACTGGTGCGTCAAGCCAAGGAAATAACCAAGGAGACAGATATAAAAAATGCTTCTGATGCAATAAGTTTGGACATAGAGTATCAACCTGCCCCCTGGCTGCATACAGCCTGTGGTACTGCTTTTATTGCCAGGACTTGGAGTACCATATAGGGAATGGTCACCAAAACAAAGACAATGCAAAAGATGGGTATGTTAAATCATACGTTTCTAAAACCAACAGTATCAGAGGCAACAATACGAACAGAAATGGTAATGGTGGTAAGGGTAAGAAAAGAACTGAATGTAAATTTGAAGGTTACAGCAGAGTGAATAAGAATTACCCAAGTAAAAATGACCAAGATAGAAATCAGAAGTATTAATTTGAATCAATGCTAGCAGGTAATTCCAAAATAAGAACAGATAATTCCAAGAGAACATTTATAGCAGATTCTGGAGCGACGCATCAGATTGTGGAAAAGGGTTTATTTCTTCAAAATTTTAGAAAAACTAAAAGTGAAATTACTAAAGTGCTTACCAACATACGCATGCTACTATACATATAGATAAAAGAGGTAAATTAAATTTAAAAACAGATTCAAAGAATATCATTAAACTCAAAAATGTGATTGTTGCAAAGGACATCTCAAATAACCTCATTTCACTACAAAAAATTTGCGGATCTTACGGATATAGGAGTAAGGATATATTTAGATGATGAAAAACTGTAAATATTTAATAAAGACACAGGAAGACCCTTTATAACAGGTGTATACGAAAAACAAAATTGGGTTATAAAACTAGTGGCAAAAAGACATAAAGACCATAATCAGACAACATGCTATGATGAATACTCATACACAGCACAATAAGAGGCGGTAACTGATATCATGCAACAATCCCAGACGGATGTTATGGACCTGATGAAAAAACAGTGTTCATAAAATTTAACAAACTCAGAAAATTAAAATCATCTATCTGGGATTGGGACGGAAAGCATGATTCACCAAGTCAGATACAGATTAAGAAGAAAACTCGGAGATAAACTATCAAAAAATTGAAGACAATTACTTGGATCAAGACAACTTAAACTCAGAAGAAAGTATGTTAATAGAGATTCTAATTGAAAGTAAAGACAGAAAAGAAAAAAACAAAAAACTGATGTAACATATTAAGGTGGGCCATGCTTCTCAATAACACTTACAACATTTATAAAAAAAAGTTCAACTGGAGTGAATTTTGACAAATCAATACTAGATTGTAAAATTTGTATCTTAACTAAAATGGAAAAACTGCCTTTCTTGAAAGTCGGAGTGAGAGCGCAAAGACCTTCAGAAAAAATACATGTAGAAACAATGGGTCCAATTAAGCCGATGTCATACCCAGGAGAAAAGATATTTATAATTGTTTTCATAGATGATTACTCAAGGTATGCTACAGTGTACTTAGTGAGGTACAAAAACCAAGGAGGAGAGTACCTAGACAATTACTTGAAACAAAAACTGAATCCGTAAAATGAAAAAGCATGCTTTATCAGATCAGATAACGACATTCAGTTATGGTAGTTTTTCAGAAATTATGGAAAAAGAGAATATGAAGGAGATTGTCACCCCCACACACTTTAGACTTTAATAGAACGTCAGAGATATTTAACAAAACTATTCAATGAAAAGTCAGAGCACTTATTCTGGACTCAGGTCTACCTAAAGGCATGCGGTCCTTGGCAGTAGAAGTGGTGGTAGATATACACAACCACACAACAAACAAGTCAATAAAAGGACTAACTCATACAAGTAAGATACAAGGTATTGGCTGGAAGCGATCCAAGAAAAATTCCAGTCAAGGGAAGAAAATCATGTATGGAAAACAGTGAAAAAACCTTCTTTGGATAAGAATGGTGAAAAAATTCACACCATAGACTCCAAATGAGTCTTAAAAAAGAAAACGAACTCAAATGGTAACATCACATATAAATAAAGACTTGTCATCCAAGGTTTTAAGGACAAAGCTGCATAATTATAAGCTCAAAGAGATATGTGCTCTAATATCTAGATTGGTGATTGTAAGAACGGCATTTGCAGTGATAAATAAGTATAATTTAGAAGTATGTCAGACACTTGTCAAGACCGCTTTTCTGAACGGCATTCTAGATTAAGGTATTTATATGGAAATACCAGACGGTGTAGAATGTGATTCAGAATTCAAAAAGAACAATGTATGCAAATAACAGAAGGAACTTTATGGACTCCAAAAAAGTCCTAAGCAATGGAATCAGAGATTTTTTTTAGAAGTTCTGAATCTTGGTCCAAAAAGAGACGTTAATGAACCGTGTCTATTCGCTTGGTACAAAAATAATCAAATGTTGATTCTAGTACTATACATCAATAACGTCATTGTCGCTGGGAATAATATGAACAGAAAAATTGACATGAAGACCAAACTAAAATCAACATTTAAAATGACAGACCTAGGAGAAATGAACTGCTTCTGGGGCATACAAATTGAAAGAGACAAGGAAAACAGTACCTTGACATTTTTACAACCAGAGTAAGTAGAAAGACTTTTAGATAGATTTCAGATGAAAGACAGTAAACCACAGATAAAATATTTAGATATCTTAGAGATACCACAAATTTGGGCTTTGTACTTATAGGTAAAAGTGAAGAGTATTTAGCAGTAATAGACAACAGCTTCAGAGATTAAAAAGATTCAACCACAACAGCTAGATATATTATAACATTTTTTAAAGATACTGTAATGTAGAGAAGTCATAAACAATCATATGTTACCCTATCCATTTGTCAGGTGGAGGACCTTGCAATGAGTGATGCCTGTTAAGAACTGGTATCCTTAGACAAGGAAACAAGAAATATGATTGGTAAAACAATGTATTCTGTTACTACATGGTACGATAACCAATCTGCTATCAAATGTACTTAGATAGATGGAAACCAGGAACGGAAAAATTTCAGTGACAATCTAGATAAAATTAAAAGTCAGACAAAAAACCATGAGAAATCCGTCATAAAAAAGTCACATGGCTAAAATTTATTGAAACTATATAAAAGCATGTGTTATAAAAAACGAAATTCTAGTAAATTGACTTCCTCCGTCAAAAAATAAAGTTGACATGTTGACAATTCCTCTACCTCTCAAACATCATAACTACCTTAAAGACAAAATACTGAGCATCTAGAAAAAAAACTGCACAAAGTTATCTTCAGACGACACATATAAAATTTCTGTTTCAGATATGTCAAAACAAGAATAGAATAAAAAAAAAGATGAAGAGATGTTAGACACTTAAGAGTAGATTTAATGATTACAAAAAAAAATTCAGAGTAAATTAAAGTTCAGATTTTTTTTCGATCGACACGAAGGCAGGAAGTGGTATTTCAGAGTTTGAGTTTTGTGCCGCTTGATCAATGGATCAGAGTTGTTCTCTGACGGAGACTTTGAAAGGTGCCATGTGTGTTTAGTCCTAAATATGTATGTGGGTGCTGCTCTGCCGGTTACTGTGGCCAAGCCACTTCCTGTTTGATTCTTCCTACCCTTGAAACTTCTTGTAAAACTAACTTGGACAAAAGAAATATAATTACCTATCTTATAATAATACATCAATATTATTTTTATACAAACTAAAAATACTTTTTTCTAATTAAGTATGTGCCTCTCATGGCCTCTCGTGGCCTCTCGTGATATTATAGGGTGTATATTAACTGCACTTTTAAATGTAATGCATTATGCACGCATGTTACCACTACTTTATCGTATACATGTATACGAGACTAATGAAAAAAGCAGGTATAACAGGAATGTCTTCTACGGTTAAGATCACTAGCATACCATATTAATGTGCTCAGCTAGTGATCGAGAACGAAAAGAGTTTGATCCCTTTCTTTTAATTCCTGCTTTTTCCGTATTTTCTAACAGATGTGTATGATAAGGTAGTGTATACATGCGTGCATAATGTATTATATGGGAAAGTCTAGTTACTATATACCCTATAAAATCAAGAAATTCCTAACATCTCTACGTTTTAAAAACTTAAATAAAACGTGTAACAAGACTCTTTCATTATGTTAATATAAGTATACAAGTATAGACACTAATTAAGAACTTTACTTTAAACATATAAAAAAAGTTGGAAAAGTTATGGTTTAATAGTGTTTAAAATTTTGGTATTCCGGTAGCAAAATGACAAAAAAACACTGGTTTCAGAAGTACGGTTCCGTACTGAATAAGATTATTCTTATTATTCTATTATTCTTGGTAGGATAAGATCTTTTTTTTTTGTAATCTAAAGCAAGTTCATTGCTCTAATTAACTATACTTTAAAATATATTATAAATAATACTGTACACTGTCTTGGATTGCTATAACTAAGACTTACTTGAATGCTAGCAATGCTGGTAAACTGATGAGAAGCAGTGATTAGGGTGTTAGCCTCTACGTCAATGAGGGCGAGTAGCAAGTAACGCCAACCACGAGCTCTGATTACCGAGAATAAGCCATTACCAGCACCACGGCTTGACATCCATGTTGTGTATACTAACAGCATCATCATATAATGTGGCAAATTTTGTCCTACAATCATCGTAAAGAAGTATTATTCTAAGGTTATTATTTTTTAAGCTGTCATAAAAATATTAATAATTCAAGTTAAGGATTGATAATCACATATGTGTAATGGAGGATTATAAAAGTAGGATTTTATAGTACACTAATTCCAGATTATAAAAAAAATTGCACTGTTTAGATTTTCCTGTTTAATTAATCACTGTCAAATCTATGTACTGCTACTCTCTGTACAGGACGTCAATACTTGCTTGTTGAAGTTAGATAAATAAAATCAAACAGCCCAGTGGCTTGCAGTAGTTTTTAATGACTCATGTATAACTGATTGATGACTGAATCGAAGTTGAAAATAGTTCTCAAATTTTTGCCAATTTTTATAAGTATTTATACTGAGACTAAAAAATCGTATCGTAATCGTAAACGAGCGAAATTGGAGCGTGTGTGTGTGTATGTGAGTCAGGAGGCATATTGAGGGAATTGGCATATAGAAGGGAAGGAGAAGAAAGTGAGGGGGAAGGGTGGGCGAGGTGGTAGAGACAGGTTCAAGTGGGAAGGCAGTTAGTATGCATGGAGAAGGCATGGTCAATTGGTTAGCGACACGTTGGTTTGTTTTTGGCGGGACAAGAAAAGGGCAGCACGCAACAAGACCAGAGACACGACCTGGCGGTGGTGCTGTTTGTTTTTGGGAGTGCCGTACACCAATCTACGCGATCACATCGACGTCGAAGTCGCAGTCAGAATCGATGGTTGAACTGTGGTAAGGGTTCCTCTACGGCGAGAGGTTGTGCTGCGTCTTGTGCAACTATGTTGTAAGGCACGAATTGACGTAAGTTTGTACCCGGTTTTTTGTGTGTATTGTTTTATGTAGCCCGAGAGTAGCTGTCTTCAGCACCGTCTCTCAGCGTCGAGTGATAGCGGCACATGACTGCACAGATTTGAATTGTAGAAACACCACCGAGTGGTTCGTTAAACGTAGCTAGTAGACGAGGTCCCTTGTCACCTCGAGCGGTGAAACCGTAACACGCTTCTGAGAAGCATAGTCGAGACAAGGTTGACGACACCACTGAGTGGCGTCGAAGTTCAGCCTTGGACATCATCTTCGACTGATGATGTACGTAATCGCATGCTAGTCAAGGTAAGGTGCGTAGCACGAAGCACCACATGCCATACCCTATTCACGTATATATACACTTAATTCGCGTTGCCTCATATATATACGATGTTACAGGCTTGATGAGTAGCTCAATAAGGCGGTGATTCCATGCGTGCTACATGATACGCTTCAATATTATATTGTTTTCTTTGGATAATTGATGTCAAGACAAATGTAAGTGAGTGTCAACTTGTGACAGTGTTACAGACAAATAAATAATATGATATAACAACCTTTTTATTCATTGCCCTGCATTTCACAGGGAGAGTCAGTTAGACAAATACGGTATTATGCATACTAACTCCAATAATTATTTAGGCCTCTAACAGACGTCTGAAGCGATGGTGAACATACTACAAAAACAAAAGTCTTTTTGTTCATGCCATAGCTAAAATATTATTTTTCATCTTTCCAAACCGTAAAGTTTGATCTGTGCGTCCTTTCAGTCAGACGTTAAGTATTACATGTAGGTTCAGCCGTATAATTTTTTTATGTCTGCTACGTGAGGCGCTTCTTTAAGATTTGTGCTCTCAAAAATATTTCACGAAGTATATAGGCTGGCAACTTATTTTTTTTTTTTTCGTATATGGTCAGAGCATTACTGAATAACTGTGAGAATACGGGACAAGATAATATAATACATTAAAAACAAATTGTACACATCCCTTTAACTAAGAGTGAGCTGCGAATGGTCACGTGTAATAGTATGCAAAGAGATATTTTATACATATCTATACATTTAATGTTGTTATTTGTCATACGTAAACCGCGACGAGGATAGCAGTAATTGCAGTTTTTTGATACCCTCTCATTGAATCCGTACATAACTAAACTTTTTGTTTAACTAAACGAATGCTACAGGTACGTGGTAGCCTCGTACAGTAAGGTAAATATCCGTATGGTGAGGTAACATCCCAATAATGAGATACTTAAAAGTTAATTAATTTATAAAGTATGAGAAAATATTCCAGAATAAAAAGAAATTATATCAAATCATATGTGTGCAAGCAATTACTACGCTTTTCTTACAAAACCGTAGAAAGTATAAAATATTTTTTTTTTAATGTCAATTGAAACTCTGCAAATGTAGTACCATAAGATATATGAAGTACAAAATACATTGACTCTTATCACTATTAAGTTTTTCTTAACTGAATTTAATTTTTTGTAAAATTTCGCTTAGACTTACAAGTATTTAGATAATTCAAAGTATGATGAAAAATCAAAATCAATATATTTAATGCAAATTTTTTATTTACAGTCATGTCTCAACATACGTACACACAAGGCACTTTATGTCGGTCACAACAATTTGTCTACACATGGTGTATGGTTGGGAATTCCTTAACCCAACGTCATCCCACAGTTATTTTTTATGTTTTTTTTAATGTGGTTCACAGTTTCAAGGGATAATATGATAGAGCTCTTTCACTTATAAGAATATACTGTTTATTCAGAAATACACATTGACAAGAATACATAAAAGAGCTTATAGCTAAAATTTATAAAAGCATAAAAGAGTAAACGCCTGTTCTATCGATTTAAGTTGTGGCTAAATTTTTGAATATTGTGGTAACGGAGCGTAACTGATTATTTATAATAATTGGTAAATTAGTCGACGTTTCGGGGCCCCGTGAAAGAGGTAACGTTCGTTCGTTACTAATACAAAGTAAAACCTCTTGCTAATCTCGTTCGTGAACGAAGACTCGTCAGCCAGGGTACCACGATGGCTGCGAGAATCGTGAGCCACTCTCAATCGAACAAAAAGCATCGAAGCTACGGGTGTCACCTTACGCACCGAACACGACAGATCATGAGAGGTTTAGACCATGTGCTTCTTCTCGCTACGCAGCAAGAACTAAATCAGATTGCGCAGTCGATCAAGCTCGGCTTGGCACTGCCGAAGGCTCCCAAAGTGAGACACATATGCAGCTAATTCACACACAGGTGTACGCTGGTGCCCTGTACGATTTATACAGTTATATTTCTTCCCTGCGTAGTGTCTCATTTTTTGCTATAGATACATACTGTACATGCTCTCCCTCATGAGAGAACATGACTAATTACAACTAATAATTTTTGCTTTGTTTACATTTGTTTTTTATTACAATGAAGACTATTTTAATGGTGCTCATCATTTTGATTCGAGATTTCAAAGTCCTTCTTGGTATCGAATAAAGGACAAAGTGTCTCTATATTTCTAAAATATACACCTTTCTCTGTCTTCACCAAGACCACTCTCACCACTCCGTCGCCTCTTGGATGAACTTCCACCACTCGCCCCATCCGCAACTGAATACAAAACTCGTTTTTATCGATTAAAAGGACTACCACGTCCTTTTCAATATTTATATCTGGCTTAAACCATTTTTGCCGCTACTGCAGTTTGGTCAAGTATTCGATCCACCACCTGGGCCAAAAATCTTGTTTGGATGTAGTTATCATTTTCTAGCAAGACAAACGATTATCTGGAACAGAAATTACATCATTCTCCGGCAGCATCGTGAATACTCGTCCTATTAAAAAATGAGGAGGAGTTAAGGGTATAGGGTCATTTGCGTTCGTCGAGATCGGGCATAGCAGTCGTGAATTAAGAACAGCCATGATTTCGTACATGAAAGTCGAGAAAATTTCGTACGTGTACGAACGATCGCCGATGACTCGTCTTAAATGATTCTTACATGACTTTACCACTACCTCCCATGGATTCTCGAAGACAGCGGTGGATTAAAATGCCATTAGATTTTTTGAGCAAGAGCAAAATCTGATACTTGAGACTTAAATCTTCCTGACTCTAAAAGAATATATAACTCACAAAGTCTACTGCTTGCTCCAACAAAATTAGTCCCATTGTCCGAATAGACATGGGCTGGTGAACCACGGCAGCTAATGAATCGCTTAAGGGCATTCAGTATATCAGATGGAGTTTCTACCTTAGCAACTTCCCTATTTTGATGAATTGTTGTTAATAACTAATTATCTAGCTGTTTAAACCACAAATAACGAGAAGAACCGTCAACCTGGTACTTTGAGGAATCAATAGAGCCCAAATTCAATACAATCCGTTGCGTATTGAGAGAGAAAAATTACATTTCTTGATCATGAAAGAGTGTTTCAATGTGCATAATCTGAAATGTAACTTTTAAAAAAAAGTAATACATTGAATTGTCTGAAATTTGAACTCATAGTTTTCTCATTCACTCTTCTCATAGTTTTGCAATTATTGAGTTTTAAAAACTGATATTCATCATAAACGGCATTACATAACCTATAAATCTGCATATGCTGAGTGAGTTCATAATTTGAACTGTATATTTTCAGAAACCATGAGGAGACCAGTGTTTGTCTTTTTATTTTTGAGGCCCTGTCAACATTTCAGATAGCACAATGCAATTCTTTTTGAAAAAAGTTATATCTCAGATTGTGCACATTGAAACACTCTTTTATGATCATAAAATGTAACTTTTCTCTCTCAATACGCAATGGATTGCATTGAATTTGGGCTTTATTGATTCTTGAAAGTACCAGTTTCACAGTTCTTCTCGTTATTTTAGGTTTCAACAGCTAGATAATTAGTTATTAAGAATAATTCATCAAAATAGGGAAGTTGGTAAAGTAGAAACTTCGGCCGATGTACTGAATGCCCTTAAAGGCTGCCAAAAATGCGTGAATACTGAGGTCACTCACCAGTTCGATATGGACTGCTTTCACTGTCATACATATAAAAATGCATCCATACACTTTAATTTTTCCCTTGTTTCAATGCTTTTTTTCTTTTATGAACATTGGGCCGAAGAAATCTACACCCATGTGATAGAATGAATAAGCGCTACTAACTCGTGATTTTGTTAGGTCAGCCACTTTGTAATTGACCGATTTTGCATTGAATCTTTTGCATTTAGCGCATTTGAAAACAATATACTGAATCTGATTTCCACTGTCTATGAGCCAATATTTCTGTCTGACTGGACGCCCGTATGAAAGAATTTTTCGTGATAATGTCTTATCAACAGATCAGTCAAATAATTTCGCGAAGGGAGGAGATTTTGTTAATAATTAGCGTCTGATTTAATTATTCAACCTCCAACTCTAATGATCCTGTTTTTATCAAGGAACAGACTCAAAGCTCCAATTGTTGAGCTTTTGGACTGATTATCGACGATAAGACGATCGAGCTTGTCTTTAAAATAAAATTTTTGAACGAGTTTAAGGATACACCGTTCAGCTCTAAGAATATCGAAAACTATTAGGCCGAAAGTTTCTAGGGCCGAGGTTACAGTATAATTTCGTTTTATCAATCAACTGTAAGCAGTGGGCTATAATATTCTTTAATCGCGTACATGACGAAACTCTTGTTGCTACAGATTTAAGAAAATCATCAGGCTTCATGAGAGTTGCAAGGTGCGATACCTTTTTAAGACTGGGTAACTCGACTTGGGAAAGGTCGATTGAGTGTGGCCAAACTCAATCTGACTTCTGACGTTACAGCCACGAAGGCCCTTGAAACTAAGTTTCGTTTTTTATAAGCTCTCGGGGTGACTCCCTCCGTGAAAGCGCATTAGCGGAATTATATTCTGTGCGCATGTGATGCCAACCGGCATCCTTTGGAATCTTTTGAATTTCTTAGACGTGGTTGACTTTGATAAGCTTTAAAACGCTTGGATGCTTTTTTAGCCACTGCAGCACGATGGTCGAATCAGTCCAAAAAATAATTCTGCTAGGATTGAAAATTAAAATAAAGCAAACGTCTTGGTATAACCGCACAAAAGTTAAAGCTCCACACAATTCAAGTTGCGGAATTGAGCGTTCTTTCAATGGAGCGATTCAAGCTCTCGAACAAAACAGCTCCACCCGAGCGATTCCAAACTAATCAATTGAACGCAGATGGATACGAGTGCCATGTCCTATTTTGCTGGCATCAAAAAATCCATGAATTTGAATATCAATATAGTTATCAAAGAGCAAAAAACGAGAAATTCTCAAGTTATTAGTTAACCCGAGTTGTTCAGAGAAAATATGCCACGCATTATACAGTGCTTGAGACACCGACTCTTTCCACGAAATTTTATCTAACCAGCATCTTTGCATTATTGTTTTTGCTACAAAAATGACTGGTTCTAATAGTCCAAGTGGATCGAATGTTCTTACTATTTCAGATAAAATAAACTTTTTAGTAATCTTTTTGATAAAATAAACTTTTTAGTAATCTTTTTATCTACTTTAACGGATTTTACTGTGAATAAGAATTCGTCGCGAGTAGCATTCTATGAAATTTTTAGCGTTTCATGAATTGAATCATTGTCTTTTAAAAATTTTACATTACCTGCTCTTTCTTGAATATTTTTTAACACTTCTCTCGAATTAGAAGGCTCCAAGAGGAAATTTTGATTTTTGGTCATTTGCTGGTTGATTTACAGCTCTAATAGCAAGAAATGTCGCGGACGATACTCTGAACGTCACGTTGTTCAACTGATACGTTCTTATTTCGTCTCCATGCAACTAAAACACCCTTTGATACCGGTGATCTTCTGAATAAAGCCATACCTACATGTATGTATGATCGATGTCAGTGGTTACCGCATACTCATACTAACGAAATCGTGCCAGGTGTACAAATAGTTTGGGTTGGATAGTACGGCCCGTCAGCAATACGTCATTTAAAGAAATTTTAGTAGGCGTCAGACAACGCGTGTTTTTGTGGTTGTATTCGTCAGCTTTATTACTGTTCGATGTGGTAAATAATAAGCATCGAGTCCCTGTGGTGATTCATTGTTAAGCAATGTCATAGGACCTAATCTTATATTTTCATTTATTACTTGGGAATATTCAAGCTTAAACTCTTCGACATTATTTAACTTTCTTAATAGACTGATAAATCGTCATACAGCAGGGGTTCTTGATTCCCATAAATCAAAGTTTTCCGTTTTGAAAGGTAGTGTTACTACGTAACGTCCGGACGGCTCACGTATCACGCCTTCGATGTAATGAGCTTCACATTTATCATTTTCTAAAATTTCACTTGTTTTTGATTCTGCACAATCAATCAGCTAAAATTTTTCAATCATATTTTTTAATTGAGTTAGATGACAGGACACCCTAGAAAAGCTTTCTCGCTCCTTTGTACTGCCAGCTGCCGTCCAACCCAACTTGGTTTTTTGCAGAATAAGATCCATCCCATCTTCCGATAAATCGATTTGTCCGGACGAGAACAGCAAAAGCGTCACTCCTGATTCCACAATTGTATCCACTCTCTGATGTATTTGAAACGAAGGATCAGCTAGCTTTATATTTTTAGAAATGTTAGTGGATTCCCGAGGGAATACCTCGTTCAGTACATAATCCACGATCTTTGGAATTACAAGACACGCCAGAGTTTTTTTTTAAATTAGAATGTGTAAAATATATTATTATTTCCAATACCCCACTCGTATTAGTTATCAAGTTATCCACTGAGCCCTGATCGCTAGCGCGCATCGCTTTGCCTTCAACTTTAAAATTCTAACAAAACTTTCCAAAACAAAGTGTCCGATCACGCACGTACCCAATAAAGCTCGGCAAACCAAAAAATTACCATCAGAATTTTTTACCCACATCGGTGTGGTTAACATCAATTCTGATTGCAAGGCACGTGATATAAGTTTGCCGGTGGAGGCTTTGGGTCATGCATTTTTCGTAGATTTTGTGTGGTTAACAATATTGGAATTTGAACCCTTTCCAAAATTAGTAGAGTCGCAATGTAATTTCGTGTCATGGAATCTTGAACATTTTTTACATTTAGGGAAGTACAAGACTCACTGTGTTTAGTCAAACAGTTTTTACACACTCCCATTTTTTTACAATTTGCCATCGCTTATCTATGTTGGCTTCAAAAAATTCGCGACATTGATGGAGTGGGTGTTTTCCCTTTTTACACACTGAACAATTAGCTGACCTATCGGTCATTAAAGCGCGATCCCCCTTTTAAAACTTTAATTTTTTTTGTCGGAATTTGTTGTTTTCCAGAGGGCCCTCTCTTACTGTTATTTTCAGTCTGGAACCGAGAAGCATTTTCCTTGGTTGAGAGAAGCGTCCTTGAGCGTCGGAACTTGATCTAACACGAGAGATTTTTTCCACTCTACTTGTACACTTTCGTATAAAGCGTTCCGATAATTCGTACCAATAAATAATCATCGAGTTTTATGTATACATCGAAAGTCACAAGCACGTTGACATGCTGACGGACATGATTCATGAACTTAAATAATCCACTATGAGATAATTAGGATAATACTTCAGTTCCGAGTAATTCATCAAGATGTTTAATCATTATAATTCTTTTTTCATCGTAAGCTTCCAAAAGCATGCGCCACGCTGATTTATAATTCTGTTTGCTAGCACCACAAACCAAGATTTTGGTTAGCACGTCACCAAGGAGACGTGTTCGTAGAAGCACAAACTTTTTCAAATCGGAAATCTCAGCTGAATCAACCATAGCAACAAATATATTTTTGGACGACAACCGTTCAGTTACGTCACCATCGAATTTTGGTAATTCTGCTACCGGGAGCTTTAGACAGTGCGTGTTATTACCAGACACTACTAAAGTTGCGTTAAGCGCGGGATCTTTGTTGGGATTGCTTGGAAGGTGTAAGGACTCAACTTTTGCCACGTTAGAATAATACCTGTTTTGAAGCTCATTAAAATCCTTAAGATTTTCGTCTTCTGGAGGAAGGAGAATTGCGAGTTCGTCATGCAGCTCCTCATATGTTAGGAATCATCCCTTCATACATTTCAAACGATTTTTTGCAACAATAGGATCCGTGAGAACTGCGAGATCTGCTTGTTCGTCAGATATAATTTTTTTTAGAGTCGTTATTTATCTCTTTAAAGAAAACCTTTTTTAGTTGATCACCTTTACACGAGTTCTATTTATTCGAATTCAGTAAAAAAAATCAAATCAATCAAAAAAGAACTAAGGTGTTTTTTGACAGTATGAAAGAACTCTTAGTAATAGCACGATGCAAGCAAAACAAAGCAACGTGTTTTTGCCTTCCTCCGCTCAATATGGAGAGAGATTTCTTAGAAAAGCACACCTTTTTCGTTGATCGTCAACTGCATGCAGGGCGGCGTGGAACAAAGTGGCAATACCGACGAGCTGTGTGATGAAAGTGACGACTTAGTGAGGGTGTTGACTTGGCTACTCATGCTACCGTCTCTCTGTGAGTCAAAATCTCGGTCACGGCACCAAAATGTATGGTCGAAAATTTCTTAATCCAAGGTCATCCCACAGTTAATGTTTATGTTTTTTTTCATCTGGTTCACAGTTTCAAGGAATTATACGATAGAGCCCCTTCACTTATAAGAATATACTGTGTATTCAGATACACACATTAACAAGAATACATAAAAGAGCTTATAGCAAAAATTTATAAAAGCATAAAAGTTGTAACGAGGCAAATCTGGCCTCCAGGCTCGTGCTGCTCTCGCTGACGCAACGCGTATGACGTCACACCGGCAGAGGCTTATCTTCCCAGAATTGTTTTTTTATTTGTTTTGGCTCCCGGAAAAGGGAGAAGAGGACGACGCGACGCGGACACAGCCGCAAGAGCGAGGAAAAAGTACAAGTGAGTGCGCGCAACACTGTTCAGACCGCAGCGGTGGCCCTCGGGTATGAGAGAGAAAAAGAAAAAGGGACTGGGAGCGGCGTTGGCTCAGTGGTAAGTGTGCTTGTTACTGATACAACGCAGTTCTAGGGGTCGTGGGTTCGATTCCGGGTGAATGCAGATTTTTTTCAAAAACTGTTTTCATCGGGAAAAGTTCCTATGAAACCCCGGCTGTTTCGGGGCGGGTTTTTCCGTGGAATTTTCCTTCAGAGTAATTCCAGTGTTTTTTCCTTGCCCCACAGGTCTTCGGGCCTGGGTAAATGCGAAACAGTGTTAGGGATATAGGTAGGGATTAGCGGACCCGATGCCAGGCGTCGGGCAGGGATCGCTGGCCTTACCGGCGAGGAGTGGCCCCTGAAACAACGGGGCTTCTCCGGGGATGCTAATTAGCCTGGATCCGATGCTTCGGCAGAGAGCGCCGGCTTGACCGGCGAGGAGTGGACGTCCTGGAATAATGGAGTCTTCTCCGGGGAAAGGCTACACAGTGGTGAGTGGACCCGATGCACCATCGGTGCAGAGAGTGTCAGCTTAACTGGCAAGGTGTTCCACCGGAGATACTCGCACTGTGCCCATGGATTCAGGTAGGAGGCGAGGAAAAAGGTTTTAGAGATGGGTGTGGCAATACACCCCCACACATAGGTGGTGAGTGGGTGGCCCCCGCGACTAGGCCTAGTAGGCTGTTGTGGTAACCCGGTATAAAAAAAAAAAAAAAAAAAAAAAAAAAAAAAAGAAAAAGGGACTGAGAGGTATGCGCTGTGGTTGCAGCGGGACGGGCTGATCCAGTCAAGAGCAGACAGCCATTGTGTGCGTAGCGAGTGCAGAGATTTCGTGATCGTGCCATTATCTTTGGTTGACTTCGCTTCTTGCACGTTTTTTTCAAATCTTGCTGGGAGAGAGGGAAGCCGAGAGAGTTTGTGATGAACGCGAGAGAGAGACCGAAAGAGACGAGACGAGCTACTTTGTCCCACCGCTGGACCATCACCGAGAGGAGGGACAAGACGAGAGACAGGCAGGTTCTTAGGACCAGAGAGAGAGAGGGACGACGACCATCAGGCCACCAGGCCACTCGAGCCTCCATGGAATGCTGACAATAGGAACGAGTGCAAGAAAACGTGAGCTAGAGTGTTTTCCCCCTTTTCTTTTTGTTTTCATGCGTCGTGCGAAGGCTCGCGAGCGCTGGCAGGATAGCGGACATGGTCCAGGAGTGGTGCATAGGGTGAGAAAGAGCGAGAGAGAGAGAGAAAGAGAGAGTGAGCGTGTGTGAAGGAGCAAGAGAGAGAGAGAGCGTGTGTGAAGGAGTGAGAGAGAAAGAGAGAGCGTACCAGGATACGAGATCATCGTGGGTGCATGCTCGGGAGTGCCACTGAAGGTGTTCGCACGTTTTCGTCCAGGGTACGAACGAAAGAGGCATGGGTAAGGTTACCGGGAGACAGAGAGAGAGTGAGAGATAAAGAGAGTGCGGAGAAAATCCAACAGGACGAGTAAGAAAGAGCAGTGGGTAGAAGAAGGGAGTAAGATTGTGTGGATGGCAGGGCAGGGAAAGAGCAGGGCCTAGAGATGGTGAGGGTGTACGTGAGTGTGAGTGAGTGATTTGGCCAGGAGCGTATTAGGGCAGCGTTCCCTCCTGATCTCAGGACCCCGAACGTGGGCTCGTGGTTCGCGCAGCGAGGCGGAACCACTGTAGCGCCGTCGAGAGTTAATTTGTAAAACAGTGCATAGAGTTCGATTAAACGAATTTCCTTAAACAAAAAGTGATTGTGTCCCTTTTATTATTTCTCTCCTTAGAAAGAGAGAAATCCCATGGAGATCCCCCTTTCTTTATTTACAGGTGCGGAAACCCAGAGAATGAGGGACAACAAGGAGACAGACAAGACGAGTAACGTCCGCGGCTTTGGTACCCCCCCTTTTTTTGTCCCTTTTTACAGGTACAGGAGTGCAGCGTGACAAAGTGTGAACACCTATTCTATCGATTTAAGTTATGGCTAAATCTTTGAATATTATGATAACGGAATGTAACTGATTATTTATAATAATCAGTAAATTAGTCAACGTTTCGGGGCCCCGTAAAAGAGGTAACTTTCGTTCGTTACTAATATAAAGTAAAACCTCTTGCTAATCTCGTTCGTGAACGAAGACTCGTCAGCCAGGGTACTAGCGCAGTCCTCAAGCTTGGCTTGGCACTGCCGAAGGCTCCCGAACTGAGACGCATATCCAGCTAATTCACACACAGGTGTACGCCAGTGCCCTGTATGGTTTATACAGCTACGTTTCTCCCCTACGTTGTGTCTTATTTTTCGCTATAGATACATACTGTATACACGGTCAATCATGTCCTATAACCTATGATATAACAAAGACCTACTGTCACTTAAGGACGTTCGGTAGTGATTGAATTTTCCAACGAATTTTTCTGAAATTTTGACCAGACGTTTTTATTGTTGTAACAATAAACCAGTCAAAATTTAAAGAGGTTCCTTTGTTTCGTTTTCGAGATATTGAATTTCAAAGTTAAGTCATTTTAACACTGTCGCTTATGGGAGAACTGACTAAATCACAGTTTTAAGCAAATTGGGCCAGTGAATTTGGCCAATTTTTTTATATGTTACAGATAATGTTATTAATTTGATGTATACCAAGTTTTGCGACGATCGTCTGATTCGTTTATAAATAAAAAATTAAATAAAAGCTCGACCGAAACGCAACGGCAACGTCGCAAGTGGCGGGAAATTCAAAATGTTCCAGGATGTTGATCAGTAAATATCTCAATATTATTGTAGATATTTATGCATTCACGCATAAAATACAAGCTTACGTGTGTGCGTGAGTGTATGTACAGAACGCCCACCCCTTCCCATAAAAAACAATAAATGTTAATAACACGCTATTTATTTTTTTTTTTTTAATTTCAAATTTATTATTTCTTCTTAAGATACAATTTTTTTGCACATTACAAAATCACATGCTCATAGTTTGAATCACTCATCTTAGAAATCATCCTACTTATCTGACATCCCATGCTGTATGAGACTTGTCAAGTCATTTAAAAATTCAAGTATTCAAGTATTTACACTGGTAGCTCTTTTGATTAAAGGGCTTTGCCCATTTATTAGAAACGATCTTAAACCATCATTACCTTCCATAAATTTATCAACAATAATATTAAAATCTAATTTATTTTGACTTAGATTTTTAATCACTGTTTTGGGAATGATAGACGACATGGGGGAAAAAGTTGGCGAATACATTTTTTTATCAGAAATTCTTTGAATTTTCGCAAGAACATCTTTTACGGAAGACACGTTCGTTGAAATATCATCCCATGGAAGATATGTAGCGGTTAATTTTTCTAATAAATCAATATCAACTATTGCATTATGATACACGAACATTGATACACGAACGCTGTCGTAACCGACGCAGCACGCAGCAGACGAGCAGACAGTGTAGAGTGTGCAGAGACACCTGATGCGTGTACATGAACACTCACACATTTAAGACCCGTACGACGTTGCCAAATCTTCATTCATCGCTGGTTTCCCCTCACCGCGCAAATGTTTCCCCCCGCTAACACTACCGAACGTCCTTAACAGGTAATATTTTTCATCATTCCGACAGGTATAAGATACTTCGAGTGTACATAAAAATTTGAAAGTTCTGGTTAATGGAACAGTGAATTACATATACCGTATTTACGTACTCTTTTAATTCATGCATTTGGCCTGGAAAGTGAAATAATTTTTTTTCCATTACCTAGCTTTTTAAAAATATTTATTGATTTGAGATAACATAAGAAAAACAATGAAAAAAAAGAGAAAAGAAAAAAGACAGATAGCGAACAAGTGAAAAAAGTAGGCTTTAATAGTGTAAAGAAAGTTTTATGTATAAAAATGGAAAACGAGAGATTAACAGTAAAAGGTTGTGTCAGAGCTAAAAAATTGAAAAAAAAAAATGTAGAGGAAAAAATGTAAGAACCTGAAAATTCACAGACGTGAGCCAGAAACTGTATTGAAAAAGCAAGAAGAAAAGGAAATCCTCAACTGGATTTGATACAGATTTGAAAAATGATACCCAGTCACAGAAACTTAACTTCTTGATTAAGTCCAAAATTATACTGTCGAACTAAACAGAAAAACTCCATTCATAGAAAATCGTTCAGAGGAATTTTTTTTTTTAATATTCGTTTGTTTTTTTTGTTTTTTTTTCTTTTTTTTCTATTTTACATGTTATAAGTAGAAACTGATGCGAGGCGTTTACAAAACGCCATCAGAATTTGTCTCTAAGTAAAGTTCAGCCGTTGAGCTTAGCTAAAGCTACCGTTACATCAAAGGATTTAAAACAATGGTTAATGAACAGGAAAATTATTCAAAAAGCAAAGGCTTACTCAATATTTCTGCTGAACGAGTTTTCAATTGTGACAAAACAAGTGTTTAACTGTGCCCAGATTCAGACAGAGTATTTATAGAAAAAGGATCTTCCGTAACCAATACAATAACTGATGCTAGTAAAAAATGTTTCACAGTTATGATTATGTATAGTTCTGCAAGTGTTAGAGCTTAAAGCCCGTCTTCTAATGATTTTTCCTTACAATAATACAATGATAAAGTCTCCAAAGAAATTGTTCAATATACTGAGAGTGACAGGGGTGTTGGCATCTCTGTCAGAGGATGAATTACAACTGAATAATTTTATGAATATTTTACTAACGTATTTTATACTTGGCTCGTAGTTGTAGGAGTAAAGTCCTTAATAATAATTTATTTTGATAATATTCATTCATCTTACGTTAATCCGCTAATTGTTAATTTTTTCGGGAGAAAAATATAGAAATAATTGCACTTTACCCTAAGCAACACACACTTATCAGCCAATGGATATTGGATTCGTCAACTTGTTTCAAGTAGTAAGGAAAAGATCTGTGCCACAAGAGAAAAATGCTTCATTAAGTTACAAGAGAAGATTTTCCGTTGGTTCTAAAATACATGCTCAATCAAATGGACAACACACAAACTATGAAAATACATTTAGAGCATTAAAAATACATCGATAGTGGATAATAAGCAGCTCTTGGTATTCTTTGAAAAGACTTTGCCAATCGGATGGTTCAATTACGTACAATTAAATTTATATTATTGATTTATTTAGTTAAAAATTTACATCTATTAAAAAGAAAGTATTATAACTTTCTCATGGCTTTTATTTTATGACATGTATTTTTTCTGTTTCATAATTTTTATTCTTGAATGTGAGGGTGGGAATATTTGAATGAAGAGTTATAAAAAAGTTAACATTGATCTGAAGATAGTTAAACAAGGCAAAGTAATTCCTGTTAAATCTTGCGATGCTAATCAACAAAAGGATGTTGATACATTTAGTTTGAAGAAGAATGTAACATTCAAAAAACTGAATAAGAAATCTGCAGTCTATTTTAATAATGGGCCGGAACCTACAGAATTAAGGAGATTCGGGAGTATCATTCAAAGGGACGTGGAAGGGGGAGTCCCCTCTGCCCACGCAGCTTGGCCCCCTTCACCGCGCACCCCTTCTTGCACACCACAAACTCAATATTTTCCTTACGTTTAACGTTTGTATTGTTTAAAATGCACTATAACATGCCTCTAAATTTTGCTCACCGAATAACTAAACACTAATTAACTCTCAGGTAGATATTATAAAAATACTACCTTTGCATTTTTCAAAAACTTTTGTCTATTTTTGCGAGACAAAGAGGTTACTTCCCACAAGAGCCTATGTTTATTACATGATTTTCATTTATATAATTCTTTTAAAAATGACCTATAACAAATATTGAAAAAATTCATATAAGTTCTACGTAATGAGCCGTTGGTCTTTTTAAAAATTGATTAAGCAATCTATAATTTGAAAGATTTGCCTGCAGTTTGCTTAAAGAACGATTTTATATTCGAGGATTTTATAGATGTGCCTATTATGTATTCAAACAGTGATTAAACATTAAAAGAATCAAGTATTGCGCTGTCAGACAATGTTGTTTTTGAAGAAGCAGATGATTTACCCATTATATTTGTCCCATGTGATGTTTGTAAATCATCAAATAATGCAGTGTTAAACTCTGAATTATTAACTTATATTATTAGTTATAGAACTAAAAAAGAGCACATTAAATCAGTAGAACTGGGCTCAGCTCATAGAGGGATTATAAATTCAAGTGAATTTAATGTCAAAGTAAGTTTAATCATTTTAAATCTTTCTCAAGGCATTTTGAATTAAGTTTTATATTAATAAAATGTTTTAAACAGCTTGTCGTGCTTCACGCATGATTCACGCTTCCAACTACTTAAGTAATAACATAAAAGCAAAAGAATGTAGGTTGAAGCTTCAGGAAAGTCTAAACTTCCTTATATTGTCTGTTCCAACGAATGTTAGAAGCAGCAGTTGAAAAATGAGGAAGCGCAACAGAAAAAAGGAGAAAAAAAGTTTCAAAAAAACAATTATAAAAGGAAAAATAAGAAAGCTAAAACAAGACTAGAAGAACAAATTAAAGATATAAAAAAAAATTAAACAAGAAAACTAGTTATAATAAGATAAAAAGAGTTTGTTCTCTCTGTATTGTTTTCCAAAACTAAAAGTTTACTTTACTACATAGTATTGTTTAATTATTTAAATGCTAATATGAATGTTATGAACAAATATGTGTGATGTGTGTGTGTGTGTAAGCTCTATTTCTACTTTTTTTTTATGCTTACTTTTTACAATTTAGGATTAATAAAAAATTATTCCATATTTTACTTTTGAATATTATTATATAATTAATTTCTTTGTGCATATTTATATATATTACANTCTCAGTGTGGAAGAATATTTATTTATATTATTAGTTTCGTTCGCCCCAGAAACTAAGAAAGACAACTGGGCCATGCTATGTGCCATTAATCGGGACCTCATATTTTTACTTCATTATTTCTAATACAACAACTTTCTTGATCTTATTTGTAAACTAAAATAAATTTTTTTTTGCTAGAACACCAAATTTAAAATTATAACACAAAAACTTTAACGTTATAATGCCGTATTCATTTTTAAATGACTTTTTCGATAAAATAGTGCGCTTGAACCTGTCTTACAGTACGATCATTTACCTATACAGATCAAATATTTTGTCACTAGATGTAATTAAACTCGTACGTAACTGAACTTTTCGTGTAACTGAATGACTGTTACAAGATCATAGTAACCTCATACAATACAGATTAAATATTTTGCCTTCATTTATAAAATTGTATCTTATATACAATTTTTATTAACTACAACGTAAAACAATCTTTCTTGCAAGGAATGACGAAAAAATCGTATACACGTTACTCGGCAGTAAGGTAGCTGTGAACGAAAGCGTACTGCAGTGTATAGCCACATACTACACGTGGCCGTACATACCCATCACCTTTAAGGCCTCGTAACTTATTATACTATTAAAATATTTAAAGGCACTTAAAATAACTTAAATATATTGAAAGTTATATGAGTTTAGCAATAAAAAAATCATCACGTTTTCCTGCATCTGCAATAGTTTTTCGTACTGAATTTAAGTTTGACAACAGTATCACTTGGTTTTTGAAATATTTTAATTTTAAACTGTCAAGATATGTGTTTTTGGCTGACTTAAACTTAAACTATGACAATATCTCAATGAATTTATATAAATTTGTCAATCAAATTTTATAAATCCCATCATATGAGCATTAATTTGTTTTAACAAGTTTTCAGTCCACCACGCATAGCAAAAATTTACGTTAACACACAAATATTTGTGTGCTTATGGTATAACTTAATGATTAATCGATCATTTTATTTCTAGTGCTTGTATAGTTTCTTACAATAACATCACTGAGGACAATAAAAAGATTTATAGCTCAATATTTAAGTACTGATATTAATTACCATTAGGAAAACAATTTACAACTCATTCAGGACCATGTAAAACCACTCACTAATTAAATTCTACAAAGATGATTGTATATAAGATACTGAACCTTACCTGTAGGTAAGTTTATTTTGTATGTAGAATTGATGAAGTGGTTCAGCAGCGTCATCAAGCAGAGAACGAGCGACAGAAATTGACCTATTATTATCGCCCTCCAGATTGCCCTATAAGCAATATTTTTTATTATACATTGATTATAAGCAGTATATTTTATAGTATGTATTGTATCCAATTTTCAATGCATTTTACCACGCTGTTGAGCAGTGTTTAGATACGTAATCGTTTGTAACTAAAAAATTCATTCTCCATTAATTTCAAGCTCTAAACTGCTAATTTGTTTAGAATTGGACAATCTTTAATACTCAAAGATAACAACAACAGTTCTTAAATAATTTATTAAGTATTCAGACAGATTTAACTAATTTCTCAAGAGCTTCCAATTTGATCAAAAGTGAAGTAAATGCTTGGCTATCCTAAGTAGGTTAATTTCTGAAATACTCCATAATTATTATGAAAAGGAAAATTTAAGCCTTAATGGCTACCCCAGCAGGCATTATTTATTCTAAATGAATTCATTTTGAATTCAGAATATTTTAATGAATTCTACAGGTTGTCATGATATGAGCTAAATGAATTCTTAATGAATTCATAATTTCATCAGGTTATGTCATGTATCTTGAGTTCGAAAAGAATTCTTAAAGAATTCTTTTAAAAAAACTTTTCATTACTTTTGTGGGGAGAGCTGCTGAAAGACCATTAAAAAGAATTCATTTAAAGTTCATTATGAATACATTGATCATTCTTTAGTACATGTAATGAATTCATTTACTGTCCCTAAGAAATTCATTTAAAACAATTTTGGTACATACTTTTTATCAATTTGCTATACAGTAACAACAGAAAAAATAATTTTTGCATCATTTTTATTTTCTAATATTTTTGTAACATGTAACAAATGTTAGAATCTCTATGTTTAGAATATAATTATATTATA
>NW_019379817.1:426853-459459 GCF_000648655.2 Copidosoma floridanum
TAAAGTGTAGTGGTAAAGCGCAATATTTGAAATTTTGAAATGAATAAGGAAGACAAGAAAGAATATTATGGGAGCTTAAAAGTTTCAGAATTGAAAAAGCTTTTAAAAGGGAAAGGAGCAAGAGTCAGTGGAAGAAAAGCAGAACTCGTGGAGGCAAAGTGGTCGAGGCATAAGCCATGACTTGGGAGCGGCAAAAATGTTGGTCTCCCAATTGCTTCGAGCCACTTTTTCTTTATCACACTATCAGAAGGAAATTTAAATTTCACTTTCTTATCGCAGGATATTACACTGCACTTCATTTTTCCTACTATCTTTAAACGTAAATGCAAACAAAAATTGTCTGCAAACAACAGCAATCATTTACAAAGGTTATGTCTTCTGCTTTGCTCATCACACAGATAGGCTCACGGACACAATACACAACTGTAAATTTGACGGTCTGTAAGTGCGACGGCCATGATAGCCGCGACGTGCCCTGGCGCCATCTGATTCAAGCTTGACTGTAAAAGAGCCTCATAAATATATTATTTATTTTCTTGAAGTTATGATTTAACCTCTCAAGACTAACCATCATCATGCATCGTAAGAGAAGACATGGTCTTATTAATAAAATAATTAATTTTTTTTAAAAAAAGCTTCATTTGTCAGACTATCAGTATTGCGATCCAGGTACTAAGCTTGCTAAGCGTCTTGCTAAAGTGGATACTGAAGTAAATCCACTGGGCACAGCGTACAAAGAGCATGCTATGGCGTTTTCAAAAAATCGACAAGATTTAAAAGCTATTGTTACGTCAGAGAGACGTAACTAGAATATTATTAATTTAGGCCTAAGCTTGCGCTTAATAGCCTGAAAAATTGTTTGGACTTCAGGAGTACTATTCAAATCGGGCAAAAGGTGCTGTGGCTGGCATTTATATATAATCAGAAGAGTGTGTCCTGGCTACACTGCTTCTGTCACGTATACACCGTCTGGCTTCCCACTAGGTCTATCTAGTTGAGGTTAGGCTATCTCAGCAATGATGTATACGTGAAGACGCTGATTACGTTAGAACAGTCATTGTAGGCAAGGAGGTGAGCTCCTTACTTACTGTACCTTATGTGTATGTTACACATTTGTTATATATGTGCGTTTGAGCTTCCCACTAGGTTGCTGTCAGGTGGGGTTAGGTAGCCTTGGAGTTTAGCCACACATATATTGGTGTTGAACTAAGAGTGTGGGGTCCAGATGCCTGTTACTCTAGTTCGCTACTTCGAGTAATCTTACAAATCATATTGTAAGATTACGGAGTCACGTCTAATTTTGCGGATTAAATGGTTTTGGAAAAATAAAAAATAGAAGGAAGAGAGAATTGATGCTAATAAACTCTTTATTCAATTTTAAATGGTCAACGGAATATGGTGGGACAGCTGAACAAGCGCGGGCTAGTCGTAAGGTCAAGGACACATCCTGAGAAGTTTCAGGTTGAACGTTCAACACTCGTTGACGACGATCGCTGGATATATCGTATCGGGGTTGTCCTCCAGTATGTACGTCCAAGTGAGAGAGTTGTCTGCGGGTTTATCCTCCAGAAGAGAGCTCTGATTTCTTGCCCAAACGCTTGGCCTTTTATATGGTTCCAACACCTTGCTATGCACTTTGGTCGGGGATCGCTAATGGTTAGTTCTCCAATCGAGGCTTCTTCAAGTTTCCCTGTTTTGCTTGCGTCGTTAGGAACCAGAGCATCTTTTTTCTTTTTTAATAAAAAATAACAAAAGAAAACTATATTCAACTATTTTGACTTTTCGTCGAATTACAATTAAATTTTAGTATTTGAATTTCTCGTCAGAAAGAAAGAAAGACTTTTCGTTTTGCACAGCGCTTTCTCATGGCAATGCAGATTTACAGCGACTTATAATGGCGTGCTAGAAGAAAAGAAATGAACAAGATTGGAGGGTCTCTCCTCGAAAATGCACCTTGGTGATAAAGATCGTGAGAGGTGAGGCTTTAAGTAACGGGCGGGCGACTCGGACTAAAGCACGACGGCAGCACACAAATTGTGCAAAGCTGATGCGGTTGCTTGGAGCACAGCGATTGGTGGCCGTGCAGGATGCACGCTATTGGTTACAATTCTCCGTGGCTATTGCCAACGCGCAAATATGTAAATTTGACAGTATCAACTCGTAGACGAAGTTCTACTGATATTAAATACATTAGTAATTAATATACTTAAAATAAAAGTGTATAAATCAAGAAAGAAAATAATAATGTGGGTTGCTCATCCACTTACAGGATGATATTATATGAAATAATGTCACAATGATAATCTTAAAGTGGAGTTTCTAATTTTAACTCTGATTGAGGCAAAGCATAGTTTTAATAGCAACAAGTACTTAAGTACGACTGTACTGCCACAAAATATAACGTGAGCGTTAAGGAGAGGTGATGTACAAGGTGAAATATAATCGTAAGTGATGTCAAAAATTTAACTTTCTTATAAAAGGAGAAACCACTTAGTAACATTTTGACAACCATAGAAGAAACATTAGCTCTCAGCTTCTCTGGTACTTCTTCTATTTTAGAAGCACAGTATTGTTCGACGATTAAGTTATCGCCAAAACACAGCTTCGTTCTTGGGGAAGTAGAACTTTTGTCATTCAACTCAATCCCAAATATTAATAAAAATTTTAATAATTTTTATATTGTCAATTAAGTTATGGTATTACCAACAGGCAATTATAAGATTGAAGATATCAGGTCAATTTTAATGAAGGTATTAAAACCTCGCAACAGAACTCTTGATATTAAGCCGAACTATAATACGCTTCGAAGTATTGTCAAAACCAGCTATATTATTAATTTTAGACCTAAGGATTCTACTGGCCGTCTATTGGATTTCACTCAACGAGTTCTAAAAAGTAACACCACTTGTGTTTCAGACTTACCTGAAGCTAATCTAAAAATAAACGCATTAAGAGTTGAATGTAACATCAAGAGTGGAGCTTACATAAATAACAACAAAGTGCACACGATTCATGAATTTTTCTAAGCTGCACCACCTGGGTATAAAATTATTTAAGTTCCTTCACAAACAATGTATTAACCGATTTTTGGGATTATCGTTGATCATACATAACTACGCATTGTAGATCAGGATGATGATTTAGTTAATTTTCGTGGAAAAGTCATAACTACAAGATTACACATAAAACCCTCTCCATAATAGGTATCGTTTATAATCATACAAATCATGTAGGCTGATATTTTTTTGCTTATATTAACATTCCTTATTAAGGAGGTTTGGGAAAAAAGTTCAAAATGGAGAAACGTGCCAAAAAAATGTATTTTATATTTGAGCACATTAGGAGTCCACGTGAATTTTTTCAGATTTTTCACCAGGGAAAATTTTCGAGAAAAAAATTGACAGTTTAACACGGTCTCTTATGAATGAACAAGGTTAGGTTTGCATTTTAATTAGAATTAAGATATATTCTATATGTGTTAGAATAAAAAAAAGCGTTTTCATAGGTAACTTCGTATAAAAGGAAGATGCTCGACAAAAAAAACCAAGCCTTGCCAGGCATTTTTCAAAAATATAAGCAGTTTCAGTCGTACAGTTTCAAGTTGCAAGAGGAGGTGCGCGGAAAAAGGGGCCCAGCTGCGCGGGCAGGGGGTTTCCCCGTTCCTCGCCTCCCTGAATGATACTCCCAAACCTCCTTAATATATTGTGGCTATTACATTGACAAAATTTGTACTACATATGTGTACAAACATCAAAGCGGATTCTTTAGTCTTTATCAATAGTGCGTTTTTTAAAAAAAAAGTCGTACAGAGACTGAATAAAGCTTTTTTTATTGAATACATACTAGTTTCAACCACTTGTTACTCGGAGCATGGATTTAAACAAAAAAAGTTGTATTGTATATAAACAGTTTACCTACTTTTTACCTACAGTAAATTGTTATTATCACTTTACTGAAATAGTTATCAAAATCTTTTGACAGCACGTAAATCTTATACAGTTAATAAAAAATTTTTTCCTCTGTTTGAAAGGTAACACTATATATATTTTTATAGATCAATTACTATAAAAAAAACTAAAATTTCAAAATTTAAATTGCACTTTAATCCTTGCAATCGGTTCATTAAATGTATATTTAATGCGACACACAATGTTCTGCATAAATTTATCTGATTGTTTGTAGTTGATAAAATAGACCATCAGAAAATACTTCTAGCCATACAACGCAAGGCAGCTATTTTTTTTTTTTTTGTAGTTATATTAGCATAGTCGTATTATCGGTATCTTCCACATGACACAGGTTGATTTTATTAAAAAACTTACCAAACTCCTACGACGAATAGCTTAACTTTAAAATCTTAAAAACTTTTTTTTTAATAATTCAATTTATTCATTTTTGAAAATCGTAGCTTAAATAATTTATTATAAATAGTAGATATATAAATACAGAATACTAGTTTAAATTGTTCACGATTTTAAGAAAAACATGGAAAACTAGGATTATTAATTGGTTGATTTTTTCAGAGAACTGTAGATTTTTTAAGGATTTTGTACTACAAATGTAATTTTTGATACTATTTTAACTCTTAAGGGAAGCTTTTGCGAGCAAAAATAGACCAAGGCTCGTTTTTATTGATACATAAATTTGTAGTTAAAAACTTTTTTTAGTTTTCCTAACTCTAAGTAATTCATCAGAATAATATAATAAAGAGTATATTCAGAGTTATAGACAGAAGAGAGCCTCTTCAAACCGAATATAAGAAAGAGCCTTTAATTTTTATTCCTCCGATTTTGAGTTGTTACTACATTTACGTAATATACACATCAATAAATAAATCATTTCATAACATTATCGTGAATCACTAGGTATGATGGGGTGCTTACTGAGCATCTTAATGATTAACAAAGCATTAGTTGAAAACAGAAGCGCTTAATACCAAATAACATGGGGTACTTACTTTCCACCTAATTGATGTAATTATTGGTCTTTTCTTTTAGTTTAAAAAGACTCTTTTCTGCCTAAAAATCTGAGAAGGCTCTTTTTTGACTTTTACTNATCATGTCAATTTTCAAGGAGCCAGTGCAACGGCAGAATTTTGTAAAATTTTTACCGACATATTTGAAGTATTAAATACAAAAAATCTGTTTTGCAAAACACCTGGAAAAAAAGCCTTGACAATTGAATCATTGCCTGAATTAAAGAAAAAAATTGACGAATTTGTCCACTACATTGAAAGTTATTTGCAAATATACGTGCTAATAGTTAAAAGATCGAAAAAGGCCGTGACTACTTCTATTAAAACAAATTATATTCTTAAAGATGTTTTGAAAACTACCATTATTCGTACTGGTTTTAATGGTCTTATTGTTTATTAAGAACTTATATGCATTGTGTAATGATCTTTTTAAAACCAGAATCTTGAGATATTTTTTATCTTACAAAATATGACAGGATCACGTGGAAATGCTCTTTGCTCTGATTCGACGCATGAATGGTTTCTCAAACAATCCAACGACTGTGCAATTTCAATCAGCATATAAGAAACTATTATTGAATAATATGAACGTGTCAGTACCAGCTACTTTTCATGTATTCGAAAAAAGTTGTTGACGACACATGTATATTTTTAAACAAAACAGTAATAAAAGAAATGAAAACAAATTTATAAACTGAATTAAAAAAAAAAAAAATCAGACGTGTGTCACTCGGGAACTGCCGCGGTAAAGCTATTGCATAGCATTTTTTATTAACTTACGCATTTGTAATTATTCATTTACTTTTCGATCCATAATGCACAGTACTTAACGGAATATTATCAACAATTGATTGATTAATTAATCATCAGCGTGAATATTAATGTTCCAATTGATCGGGTTACTGGATTTCCGAATTAATCACGTATTCATTCTTTTTTTGAGGGTTTCTATTTTTAAATCTCGCGCCACCCGATTACAGTGCGCCAGCTAGCAAATTTCTACTCTAACCCCATTTGACACGTGCCATTGAAGATGTACCGGGGGATTTTTCAAGTACGCATTGATACATCCCCACTATGAATTGACTATTAAAGATACTGCATCCATCAAAAAAATACGTTTCATGCATGGCTTTGAAACCAAGTATGTTAGGAGGACTGATTTTGTTTCTGATGCAGCATGAGAAAATTTTTTGTGTTACAAAGCATGCAGAGACGCCCAAACTTAAGCAGCAAGGAAAAACAAATGTAAAGTTCAGAAAAAAATAAATAATTACAAAGATTTAGTATGAAGTTTACAAGAAAAGGATACATCTTCTGCAGAGTATTTAGAGGTTATATAAGTACGAATTGATAACTTAAGTTGACAGTAATATTTTTTTTATGATTTAAATTTTAATTTAACTTGATCAAGTTTGAGATTTTTTTCCTATTTAGTATTTTTAGCAAGATTTTATGAATTGCGTAACTATTTTTTTATTTTTTTTTAGTGCTCACAAGTATTTCCAATAATTTTTTTCTTTTAAGAAGTAAGATCATTAATGAAGCATTGGAATACATTTTTTTATCGTTACAAATACATTACCTTTCTTATAATTTATTCTGTTATTTCAACAAACACATTTTTCATCCCCACTCTAGGGCTTGCCTGAACACGTGCAACAGCTTGTAAATAGAAAGAAATATAGTCAACCCACTACTCCATTTCCTCTTCAATTAAAAAATTTTGCAAGAACATTCCACTTTCATTCTCCTGCTGCATATTAAATGGTGAGACAGAGTTTTTTGACGTGCTTACCCTGTGTAGAAACATTGAATGCCTGGAGTTGCTCAGCTAAGTATAAGCCGGGGATTCCTGAAGATATTATTAGTCACGTTTCAACTATGGTGCAGGATAGTTCATAGAAAGGTCAAACACTTGTTTTTAATTTGACATTCAATGAAATAAATATCAAGAAATGGTCTTTTTATTGCAAAAATTTACATGAATGGAAGGGCTTGGTTGATCTTGGCGGGCAGCTTGAAGAAGTTAACGAAAAGGGCGAAAGACAAAAAGCTAGTAAAGCAATGGTATTTATGCTAGTAAACATCAATGGTGGATTCAAAACGCCAATTGCATATTATTTGACTAACTCTTTGTCTGGAGAAGAAAAATGTATTTTATTAAAAGATATACTTATCGAGCTTAATAAACATTCAATACGTGTTGTAAGCGTCACATTCGACGGCGACGATTCAAATAAAAAATTATGTAAGATTTTAGGGGAAAACTTTGATTAAGATCTGTTTTTATTTGTTTTAAAAATAATTCGATGGTCTCATCAACGATCAATCACACATCTAAAAATTTTATCATAAACGTAAAAAACTTTTATTTCAAATGTCAACTTTTATTTCAAACATCCTAAAATTACATCACAACATATATACACAACATTCACTCGCCTTTAAAAATAGTGATTTCGTTATACATTGTGCGAACGCGATACTTCATGTCACACAATTTATCACTTTCATGTTTTAAACGTTTTTCTAAATAATTTTGTACAACGAAATAAATTAGCTGCTGCCGGTGATCGTACAGCGGTTCTTGCTTTAAACTATGATCTCAATGATGAAATTCTATAAGGGGAATGATTTTTAATGTTTTGCTGACAATAATAAAATGAATGTTTTTTGACATTAAACTATGTTTATGTTGCCTTAAAATTTTTTCAGTGCTGTGACATTATGTAGATGTCATCAAAAAACAGATAAAAACAAATTCAAACCGTATTTTCAGCATCCTTCTACGTCTGATGATATATACGTATTTTTTTACCCTTGTCACATGCTGAAACTAGTCAGAAATTACTTTGCGTTAAAAGGACCAATATTAAACAAGGAGTCGCAAAGGATTATGTGGAATAACATAATTGAGTTGAATGTCCTGCAGTACGAAGAGGGATTGCATTGTGTGTGCAAAATTAGAAACAGGCATGTGTATTTCTCCAATGGAAAAATGAAGGTTTTCCTTGCTGCACAAGTATTAAGTTCCAGTGCGTCATGAGCGTTAATTTATCTCGAAAATGAAATAAATCATGTCAATTTTCAAGGAGCCAGTGCAACGGCAGAATTTTGTAAAATTTTTACCGACATATTTGAAGTATTAAATACAAAAAATCTGTTTTGCAAAACACCTGGAAAAAAAGCCTTGACAATTGAATCATTGCCTGAATTAAAGAAAAAAATTGACGAATTTGTCCACTACATTGAAAGTTATTTGCAAATATACGTGCTAATAGTTAAAAGATCGAAAAAGGCCGTGACTACTTCTATTAAAACAAATTATATTCTTAAAGATGTTTTGAAAACTACCATTATTCGTACTGGTTTTAATGGTCTTATTGTTTATTAAGAACTTATATGCATTGTGTAATGATCTTTTTAAAACCAGAATCTTGAGATATTTTTTATCTTACAAAATATGACAGGATCACGTGGAAATGCTCTTTGCTCTGATTCGACGCATGAATGGTTTCTCAAACAATCCAACGACTGTGCAATTTCAATCAGCATATAAGAAACTATTATTGAATAATATGAACGTGTCTGTACCAGCTACTGCTAATTGCACTCCCCAAAACCGTACTCTAATGATTTCTGATGCTAGTGATCTTGCATCTGATAATAAATCGAAAGTTTTGGAAAATTCAGAACACGAAAAACAAAATGTAAAAAAACCTGTCAGAAAAACAACAAAGTCAAAGGTGACACATACTTTTCCAGTCAATGAGTATTTACACACTAATTATAATTCATCCCAACACGATTACTGCAAGCAAAGTACATGGATCAAATCAGAATACTCTGATGATATAATCAGGCACATGGCTGGTGCAACAGTATTTTCAATTTAAAAAAAAACTCATTGTGCCACATGTATAAGTTTGTTGCGGTCCTCACCATCAGTTATCTCAAAGCTAACGTTATTGAAAAACAGAGGGGGCTTAAACTTTGCGTCAGATGACATCTACATAATGTCACAGCACTGAAAAAATTTTAAGGCAACATAAACATAGTTTAATGTCAAAAAACATTCATTTTATTATTGTCAGCAAAACATTAAAAATCATTCCCCTTATAGAATTTCATCATTGAGATCATAGTTTAAAGCAAGAACCGCTGTACGATCACCGGCAGCAGCTAATTTATTTCGTTGTACAAAATTATTTAGAAAAACGTTTAAAACATGAAAGTGATAAATTGTGTGACATGAAGTATCGCGTTCGCACAATGTATAACGAAATCACTATTTTTAAAGGCGAGTGAATGTTGTGTATATATGTTGTGATGTAATTTTAGGATGTTTGAAATAAAAGTTGACATTTGAAATAAAAGTTTTTTACGTTTATGATAAAATTTTTAGATGTGTGATTGATCGTTGATGAGACCATCGAATTATTTTTAAAAACTTATGTAAAAAGTACAAACATCACCAGAGATCCAGAGCTTTTTACATATGAAGCAAATTTTCGTCATATCAAAAATTATTCAGTAAACTAATTGATAACGACAAGCCAGACCATACAGAAATCTCTGATACAGCTGAACAGCTGCACGTTAGGTTATTTTGCTTTCTGCTCCTTTCTCTCTCCCCTGCTCTCCTTTCTCCCTTCGTCCACTTCTAGCCAACAAATCAGCAGAGACGTACAAGAGAGATGCATGCAAATCGCTGTCTTCTTTCTCTCTCTACCACCGTCCCCGGATCATGGCTTGCTTCCCTCCTCTATCTATATTATCTCTATGATTAAGAGGGCTCTAGCGAGCACTGGTACCAACCCAAAAATAATTGTCAGTTGGTATCACTGCTGCAAGTATGCGTGCGAGCATCATCATGTATGTATGTGCCTAACTGTAAAAACTGTATGTTAATACAAGCAGAATACAACAACTTGATGAATACTTCACGGAATATCTCGAATTTTCTAGGGTTACCTATATTTAGCAAAGTACCACCTAAAAGCTGAGATTTTTTTTTATGAAACAGTTACTATCCTGATATGTAACCCCTACATTAATTATCGTTAGAAAATTAATATATGTATGTTGCTGCATAAAAAGTTGTGTTTAATGTGTGAACTTTGAGAGCAAATATCTCGAAATTTTCCACGGTTAGAGAGTTAAATAACGACACCACTGGATTCAGTGGATTCTTATATCAACTAAACTACCTACGACCTCTTAACTCCTCCCACTGGAACCGCCTCAAATAGATAAAGGCTAGATGAATGGTATTCACAATTTTAGAACAATAATGTATCTAGACAATTATACTTACAGATAATTGATCAAAAATGGATACAGCCAGAATCCAGATGCTTTATTATTCAGTTGTTATTTACTGTGAAAAGAAGTACTGAAATTTGTATGGTAGAAATCATATAATAATTTAACAAATTAACAATGATTGTAATTTAAAGCCAAGTAAGTAAAAACAGCAATTTATTCAAAAAATTAATTTGAATAGATATATATTACATTTTTTTTTCTCCACGTATTTACAAGTAACAAGTGCATCTGTAAAATAATGAGACTAGCTTTTGTTTATTGACTCGTCAGTGTCATTTTTATTAGCGATCGAATTTGTTTTCAACAATAAATCGCTGTTAAATAAATCGTCACTTTCGTTTACCTAAAAATGTTAATCATTAAATGCATACAGCCAACTTGGTTTATACAATATTTATTCAACTTGCCAGGTAACATAACCTTATTACTTTTATTTAGGATCACAGGATTCTTATTATTTAATGCCAAAGGTTTTAATTACTGACGATTATTAACATAAATAGTGTGAACTGTAGTCTACAAACGAGGTACCATTTCCAATGGCGAATTTTTTCCTTAATTTATATATATTCTTAAATGCACAATTACTTCATGAAGCTATTACGAATAGTATATACATAATGTTCGTAATATACAGTTTTATATAGTGCGTGTGTGCATACCACCCGATGTCATCATCCAGCACTTTAGCCAGAATAGACCCATTATAGATCCAAAACGGACACAATGGATCCATTATATTGATCAAGCCTGGATCCAATCATCCATTTTCTTTAACATCTTTCTATTCGAGCATGGACTTTACTGATGTGGTTAAACTGTATATATCAATAACAATAATAATAATCAAACCCTCCCGTTCTCTTTGAATCGATCGCCTTAAGTTTTAAATAAGTTTTCTTATTAGTTTTTAATTTTTATCTAATAAATGCTTGTTGTACACAATTTTTTTTTAAAGTTATTAGACGCCTTCTGTTGGAACATTTCAATTGTTGCCTGAAATCTGGTAGCTTCTTAAAAACCAATAGACCAGTTAGATACTTAGTCAAAATGTGTTTTATGTTTAAGTACTGTTAGCGAATTACGTAGTATAATAATGAAATATTTTTAAGCACTTATTTTATTATTACGAACATATATTAGTGTACTTGCGAAATCATGCAAAGGAATCATCGCATCTTATATTTATCAAGTGAACAAAATAACAAGCATGAACCTTTCAAATCAAATAAATACAAAAAACAGTTTCACTCTAAGAAAGTTTAGTGAATTCATAATAAAGCTCTACAGTTTTTAGAAAAAATTTTATCAAAAAATTGTTATGAAAGTCAATTCGAACTTCTGTACAACTTTCAGCAGTAACGTTATAATTGCATAGGTGTGATTTCATCGTATATTTTCCCCTATTTCATACCTTTAATTTACTCTGTGACAAATTTCGATTTTAGAAGTGTTTTTGAGTTTTCAAAATTAATTAACTGATCTGCTTAGAAATCTATACTATTAGCGTTATCCGCTTAGTAAAATTAGAAAACGAATTCTTTACAACCACGTCAGATGCAGCTTGTGTACATTTGAGGTACTTATAATTGACTGAGAGAATTGCTCAGAGAAAAAATTTTGAAACTATTGAATTCACGTAAACTACAATTATTTTTTGTGGAGTCTTTTCAATTATATAAACAGGTAAAAATTATCTACAGCCTGGGAGCCAAAATTTTCTGAACTAACTTTTAAACTTTGGATGGGAAGTTGTAAAACTGGGCTTTAAATTAGAGATCTCAACGCAAATAGGAAGCCATTTAAAAAGTTAAATCATACGAGATGGCCAATGGCTGTAGTATTGACAAATAACCTTAAAAAACCATTGTTTTTAGTTATTTAGTAACAGCCCTAAAAAGCAAAAGGTTTCAGCAAATAAAGTTAAAAGTAAAAATTGTTCAGCAGGTGATATTCGTAGAGTTACAGTATTTTGAAAGTTGAAAAAATTAGTTTAGAACAAAAAAGAAGCGCCAAATTTCGAAAACGTTAAAATTGAGAACGTACTAAAAAATATATGATAGAGTTATTTTTATTGCGGGATGCTTGGATGTTTAAAAAATATTAGTTATGTTAATTAAAAGCCCCTGGTCCGGTTGCCCATAATCAATAGAGTGACGCCCAACAAAATTGTTAAGTTGAAACTTTGCTTAGCTACAAGAGGGAGGAGGAGTGAAGTGCTAGGCCACTTGTGCTTCACAGTATAGCATCAGCTGTCGTGTAATATCAACAACAGCAAAGGCCTACATTACTTTTGGGGAGTGAAATGTAAGTATTTTCATTACATTTTTTTTGCAATCATCGCTGTGTGTATACAGATAGAGTAATGAGTATTTTTCCTCGTTATAAGATACACATTAGTGCATAAAAAGCAGTGGTTACCTTTTATGTAAGCTATGTTGTGTTTACAGGTAATTTTGTTCTCGAACGAGTGCGGTGGGTACGGTTGTGACATACTACCTGGGTACGGTTATGACACAAGTAAAATAGGTTTTTCCCGCCTTCTAACCTCAAAATAGCACCTTCGCCGCTTGATTTTGGGTTCTCAGGTGGAAAAATAGTATACGAAACTCGTTCGAAAAGGCTTCCTTACGAACCTCGTTACGGCCCTCGCCTTCGGCTCGTGCCGTAAACCTCTCGGTTCGTAAATTGAAGCCTTTGCAAACTCGTACGCAATATACTACTTCCTTTCAGATGCCTCTTGACCGTTCCAGAAGAACGGAAACAGGTGCGTGTGATGTTAAAAGGCTTACGATGATACAAAGCGGAGCATTTCTATACGAAAAACTGCAGAAATACACCAAATAAATCACATGACATTGTTGCGATAAGCTTGTACACGTGATGCAGCCAATGTAAACGGCAATGACGGAGGCAGCGTCAGTATAGGTTACGTTGCTCATAACAAAGTCTTTTCCAAGGAGCAGGAACAGTGGTTGTCAAAATACCTACTACATTGTGCGGATATATATTTTGGGTGTATAATATATCTGTAATAATAAATTAAACTGTTCAAAAGTAAATATAAGCCATAATATGTTGCAAATTTGATGCATTTAATTAAAAATTAATGTTTAATTTTCTAAAAAGAAGGTTCTGTTACATTGTGTTAAACATAAGATACAATAAAAGTGATTTAAAACAGTTTTAATGTATTTTTTATCTGTCACAACCGTTCCCAGGTATTGTCACAACCACCACTGGGTTGTGATCAGTTGTGACATTTTTTTTTTTTTTTTGTTTAACAGCTCGTACGTGTGATTGGCTATACCTGCTGTCATAATTTTTGTACACACATGTACAGGAGTCTTCAATTTATTATGCCCAGCCATTTTCATTCCACTGAGTGTCATTGTTTCAAAGTTACGGGCTCTCAAGTAAAAATTGGCACAACCGTACCCAGTCTTATCCTACTTTATCAATTTATAAGGTAGAGGTTTGAAATAAAATGCATTTTATAGTGCTGATTTTTTTCATAATTAAAAAAAAAAAAAATAAAATAACTATAAGGCCAACAGAAACAAAGATGCGATACTTACGTTGTTTTACTCATGGCATAGTCGCCTTTCATATATATAGATGCCTGAAACATGGCCAGGTACAAGTTTTAGGCCCCAGGTTAATGAAAAAAATGTTTTTATTATTCATCAAAACTTTTATCGCCCAGAAACAACTGTTTATTAATGCGTACAAACGCTGTTCAGTAACGTACTCGCTGTGTTGCATGGGTAAAGTCATAAACTAGAGGGAAAATATATACGCTTCAGCCGGGCCGTTTGCACTTGAGCCCATCTGATTAAAATCTTGTAGTGGAGCTCACTTTCACTCTTTTTTTTTCACTGCACTTGAGCTCAGATAATTGTTACAGTTGAGTCTGCCACAAGATAATATTACCCATTTATTAACACATACAGTTGTTCTAAGGTTCTTAAACTTAAGTTTCAAGCAAAAACAATGCCTGTTAAATTAAAGAGCCGTTGGAGCCAAAAGATATGCAAAATATTGACTATTGAAAACAGCTGACGAAAAAACATTTAAAAAATGTGTTGGGACTCATGTGTAAAACCATGATGTAACTTATGCTTTCAATACGATAAATAAATTCTGTATAAACTTATCGTATACAGCCCATACATTGTTTTTGGTAAATAGTTAACGTGTTATTTGCAAAGTGGAATTTAGTATAAGTTCAATTTTATAGGAATTAGTCAACTCTTATTTCTATATAGCTATTTAGAAATATTTTGACTCATAATTATATTATCTTCATCAGTTATTTGTGTTTTAATTTAAGAATCACCATTTTATAGCATACATAGTTAATTAATCTCATTAGGTAATTGTTGCATACTATATGTCACAAATCTAATTAATATTATACGCACTTTTTATAATCTGTACATTGGATTATTTGTCTGTTATTTATTGTACAGTTAGCGCTTATAGTAAATGAAATTTTATTGATACTTATCCGGTTCTAGCAATAAAACTTACATATAAATGCGTACAAATCGTAAAACTATAGATAGACCCATGTTGGTTATTATTGATTGCAGTACTTTTAAAATAAATTATTTTTTATGATCGATTTTATATAAATAGCTGTTAAGTAAAATAAGTTCCAACAGATTTTAAACAATCGCGCGCAGAAATCACATTTTTCTCATAAATTCCAATAAACTTCATCAGCCAAAAGGAAAGCTACAGGTATATCTACAAATGACGATAAGAATCCATAAGAAACTGATCGTGTAGTAGTATAAATGCTGTTAAAAATCATAATAGAAAACAAATAAACTAATTTAGTAGTACCAAATAAATACAATTAAAATTGGGCAGGGATTCTCAATAAGAACCAATAATATCAATGCTTCAAATCGCTGTTATGTATAATAAAAACCAATATTTCAACAAAAGTATCGGGCCGTGTTCGGATTTTCCTTGTAAATTCCAATACAAAGATATTTTTAACGCAGGGATCTTAGATTTTAGATACACCTGCAAAGTCTAATAAAAATCCATTACGCAGTAATCTCCTCAACCATTCATTTACTGGACAAAGCTTATAGGATACTGTATATTACAAGCTTATTTAACTCTCGATAAATGCTGATATATTTCCCATAAGCTCCAATAAAAGTCGCTTGTTGTGTATACAGCTACATTTCTTATTTATTAAATGTTTGGATGTCATCAAAAAATCACATTGATTAATTGTAAGGTATTTCCCGTACACACCAATAAATCATTGATTCACTTCTCGATAGTTTGTTAAAATGATAAAAATGTCCTATAAAAATTGTTAAATTAAATTAGCGTAAAAGCCAACAAAAACATGATTTAAATGACGTAACCAAATCCTACTATGACCAATAACGGTGAATATAATTCTTACTGGGTTTCTCCAGTAGACTATTACAAAAGTAATAATTCAGTGCCCTGTCTTTTTTTTCCAGTCGAATAAAATTCAATACAATCTATGAGTATTGAATAAATGCTGATGTGTTTCCCATAAACTCCTATGAAAGTCGCTTGTTATGTATACAGCTACATTTCTTATTTATTAAATATTTGTATATCATCATAAAATCACATCGATAAATTGTAAGGTATTTCCCATAAACACAAATAAATCTTTGATTTGCTATGGATTTTATATGAAATTACGGGTGCAAACACACATCACAGTCCTATAAAATTTTTTTTTTNATTTCTTATTTATTAAATATTTGTATATCATCATAAAATCACATCGATAAATTGTAAGGTATTTCCCATAAACACAAATAAATCTTTGATTTGCTATGGATTTTATATGAAATTACGGGTGCAAACACACATCACAGTCCTATAAAATTTTTTTTTATTGGTTTTTATTGGACTGCAGTACTAGGAAAGTTGACAATTTAGGTTTTCTAGTATTTTTAACTACTTACCTTTAGATACATGCATGGTGATTTTCTATAATTATATACAATTTTGCTATTGTCATATGACATGAAAATTTATTCACATACTTTCGACTGGATTACAAACAGTTTTTTTTTTAATACATCATAAGCACATAAATAACAGAATATGACAGTAAAAAAATTTTAAACAATATCACATTCATCCCAGACGTTGAAGCATGGATTCAGCTGCTGCTGCTTCTTTTTCTTATTCTTGCTCTTCCTGTTCGTCTTTTTGCAACGAATAGTTTATTATTTCATACAACTTGTCATTTACGTTGTAGTTTATAGATGCAACGTCCTCAAAAGTTGCCTTTTACTTGATTACAAGATATGGTTAAAGAACATTTTTTTCCTACGGTATTTCAGCTCAACCGGGAACTTTCGTTTGAAGACTTATTCTACTTCCATGTATCGAAAGTTCAATCAAACAGCTTTGTCTTTCAGGCTTAGGGTAATTTTTATCTATTTATTCAATTAGAAAAATAGCTTCAAAAATAAGTGTAATGAACAGTAGTTCAGTAGTTTTATATTTTTTTTCTTGTAGCAATTTAATGAGTCACAAGAATTTTTTAAAAGGCAGCCCAGAGATAGTTAAAGTTTCCTACTTTATCGATAAGATTAGTTTCATTGTACAGTCTAACAAAATTACTTATTCAACAACTCCCATGTAGAAATATAATATACAGTTTCCACATAAATTGTATATAGTCTTCTGTGCACAATTCTTGTACTGACTATGTATAGGAATAGACATGCACAGTTCAAGTATAGATTTTATATAAATTGTACATTGCAAATTAATCAACGATACATTAACATTCAAAAACACTTCATTTGCAATTTTCTCTCGTATAAAGTAGGTGGTAAGCAAATTCTGTTATTTACGTATAAACTTTTTCCGTCAATTTCATTTAACATTAAAATTTTATAAGAATAAGTAATACGAACGGGTACGAATATATCTGAGAAATTATTTTGAATTTGAGGATGTATTATTTTTTTTTCAGTAGGATACCTCCAGAAGTCACGAACAAGTACATAAATAAGTAAAGTGATTTAGAAGTATGAAAAATTGTATTACACCAAAACTAGAAAAATCATCCGAATAAGATACAATATTACTGTTTTTTTTTGTTTCGTATATAGTTCAGAAGTATATTAAGCTTTTCAATCCTACTTTCATGTATACAAAAAAAGTGTTATCTTGTATTTTTAATTGATTTTAAAATATTAGATCTTTTAAAGCTTCCATTTTGTTATTATTTAATTTTTTTTTTTTTTGTTTTTTTTTTTTGTTTAACAACTGACAACATTGAATTGATCTGACTTGTCAGACGAATAATTTGATAATTTATTAATATATTTTTTTTAATTAATAGCTTTATAAGCATCTACTGTGTTCGGACCATTCAGACCATCCAGGTTCGGACGATCCATAAGCATTGCCATTACATCCGATAGTACAGCTTGCATGTAATTTGATACGAACAATTTTGAAATATCAAAATAAGATATGATATTGCATAAGATTCTAAGCCTCGGCTCTTGCAGGGCAATCAAAGGTTGCTATAGATGCGATAACAATGATGTGTTCCTTAGTGTTTGTTGATTTGCTGACCCAATCTGCACCTGTTTCGAATAAACCTTGTAAAGCTTCAGTGAATAGTTTTAAAAACGTATTTATATTGGGTTTTGATTTAGTGCTGTAATAAATTTCTGCGAAAAACTGATAATTTTTTCTGCATTTCAGAGATATATTCAATACTTGAGTTAAGATAGGCCGTTACTTGAGTTAAGTTTTACCTATCGAGCTTTTTGAAACAGGTGCCCCATCTGTGTTCCATAATAAGCATACGTCATATTCTACTTTTAGAGATTCTTTTTTAAAATTTAAATATTTTTTTTATGAGGTAAAGTCACACACAAAATTTTCATCAGAAATAATCTCAGAGCTATGTTTTTAAATAATTTGCTTAGTTTTTTCGTTTCGAAAGCGTTCTTAAAGCTCTCTTTCAAATCGTACATGTTCTAAAATATATTCACATTCATAAGAACTCTGACATTTTTCACAAATTGTTGTCAGTTTCTTATTGCTAATAAACTTGCCTAAATAATGGCAGAAATCTTCACAAACTTAATGCTTTTTTACGATGTCACTATGCGGTGGTGTTAGTGAAAACAACAACTTTCGAGATTTGTAAATATTTTTTGGCAAGCTGTTAGGTTAAGGAAGAATTGAATCTATCAAAACCAATAAGTGCTCAATGCAATTTTTGTGAAAGAACTATTTACGAAAAATTCCATTATATTATAAAGAAGTTTACCACTTTTTACATTACTGCCATCAAAAACCTTTTGATTTATCTATGACTTGTTTAAAAAAATTTTTTTAGTAACGAAATAAATAAAAAAATGTATTGGCATCAGAATAAAATTATTGTATGCCTTTACGTTAGAGTGAGTGGTTATCTTTGGAGTGAGAGTAAATCCGAGTGATTTTATGATTGAGGAATTGCTTTGCGCCCCAAAGTACAAAAACTATTTTCTACCCACAAATCGTGGTAAAAGATAATTTGAGTAGTACTTTAATTTATCAAGGATAGTTTTAATTTAAACTCGATATTATTTTTAATGCGAAATTTCAAACAAATAAAAAATAAATATTCGAAATTTAGTATCATGCTGCATTTTGAACAAAATCTTTTAATAATGCAAAAAAAAATTTTTAATATTTACATCTACTCTGACACCACCAAGCTCTTCGAATTGTGAAAAATCTTCAAAATCCATAGTGTTAATACCTACAACGTCACGGTTTTCTTGAATTTTCACGTTGTCTATATTTCTTGTATTCGATCGTCGAAGTGTTGTGCCAGATATTTCACCGATCTAGTGCGTCAATAAGTAAATTTTGAAAATGATTCACTTTTTTGTATGATTCGCTATGCACCTATGTCAGGTGGCGCCTTCGAGTGAGAAAAATTGTCCCTCACTGAAATTGCCACAATGCACGATGCCGTGTAGGAAAATGTTGTAATAAATTACAAAAAAATTGTTAAAAGTGAATTGATCCAATAAATCACTAATTTGAGTGTGTATTATATTAGTGTACAGTAATAAATTTTGTTTGGTGTTGTCATGTGTACTACAAGATTGGAAAAAATAAAAATACGGATTGCGACTGTGATAAAATAGCATATATAAGTGCAAAGCTTAAAGGACACATATCATCCAGGGAAACGTAATACAAATTTGGAAAAGTTAACCTAACCCATCATTAATATTTACGTTTATCAAACACTGTGTTGTAATAAATAAATAAACGTAAGCAGTACTTGTGTTTTTCAAGCTCCACAAGAGTGCAAGCATGTAAATGCACTTATATATGCTGTGTTATCACAGTCGAATTCCATGTTTTTTTTTCTCCAATTTTCTAGTACACATGACAACTCGAAACATAATTTATTACTGTACACTCATATAATACACACTCAAATCAGTGAATTATTTGGTCAATTCACTTTTAATAACCTTTTTTGTAATTAATTAAGGAATTTTCCTATAACGCTTCGTGCATTGTGGCGATTTCAGCGAGGAACAATTTCTCTCACTCGACGGTGCCACCTGACATAGGCGCATAGCGAATAGGCATAGTGTCTCGTACGGTGAGGAAAGGTGACCACGGAGCATACGTCATGCTTACTGCACGTGACAAGGATTAATTAATTTAGAGCAGATATAAAGTTAAAACTATTATTTTTTTTTAACCTTCACGATCGGTAAAAAAATGTATTAACTAGTTAAGAGTATTAGTCTTTTTTGTACTCTATGTATGAATGATTTTACTAAATTATAGGTTAAATACTTACGATAAGGAGTTTTCTTCATTTTAATTTCATTTTTATAGTATAAGGAACACTTTTGCTATATTTTTTAATCAAGTAAAAATTTTCAAAATTGTTAAACCTAAAGTTTGACGCTGGGAATTCAGATATACAATATTTATACACGGTTCCTCTGCACAACTTTTTGAAACAAAAATTTTCATGTAACCGAACATAACGTTGAATTAATAGTAATAAAACAATTGTAAGAAGTTTTATATGCCATAGTCATACAGATTTTTTATTTTCATTAGAAAGTAGCGAGAGAATCGATTAGTTTCACCAAGAAACTTGAGGTGCATTCAAAAATGCAGTTTCTCGTTTCTTGCAGTGATACGTCACTGCATAATTTGAAAAAAATTTATCGTCGTCAAAAATTCGAACGTATGATTGGACATTGGAGGAAAAATCTAATTTCTGTGGCTGGAAGATACTGCTAAAAAAGCGAAAGAGTTCTTTGACTTAATTATCGCCAAAGACTGTAAGACACAATTTTCATTATACATTGGTTTTTAGTTTCGAATTTCTCGTACGTAGAGTAAAAGTTTTTAGTAATTTTTTTTCGTCATTCCTGACAGTAAAGTTTGTTGTTTACATCCATAGTATGATGTAAAGCAACAAATGTACGGCCACTGGATTTCTTTACGTCCGCTGAGAGAGGTGCTTCTACGAGGTCCGTGCTCTCTCCCGATCAGAAATCTAATGGGTTAGCCACCTTAGTTAACGGGGTCCCCACTAGGCTGCCTAGCTTAAACTCCACCAGGCTTATCATAGGGCGAATCGGTGGTCCTCCGTAGGCTATCCCAGTAACCTAGCATAAGCTGTTGAAAACAATACTATATACGTCGGATTTTGGAGCACACGATATTCTTCGGATTATAATCTAAAAACTTTTTTTCTGAGCTTCATGATTTACGTTTTATTTCAACATGAGTGATAATATAAGTAGACATTTAGAACTTAATAAAAAAGAAGCCAGAAGTATCGATACTCTAAGCGCTTTAAACCCGATACTATTAATTACAATGTAACTACTTCTGAAAGTGATGAAATTTTTGTGGACCGTGAGGATAACAATACTTTGATTAAGTCATCATCTTTCTCGTCTGTTCATGATAGAGTTAAAGTGATTTGCCAGTAAACCTGAATGTCTCACGAACTGGATGAAATTTTGAGAGGTTGTTATAGAAGTCCCAAAGTACCTACACTCAAAATTTCAGACCCGCTTAGCGTGGAAAATTTGGCGTAAAAGCTCTACGAAAATTATACTTACAAGCCGGTTGACATACAAATAGTAATAGATTTTTACCATACCAGATAAATATAACCACAAAAACGCTCACGACAGTAGAACAAAAATGACAGATTTATAGCTAAGGTCACGAGCTTTCTCCTCGTACTTAAAAAGTTAAGGCTTAGCGTGAATTTTACTGAGATATTTAACAGAGAAGTGAATTATTGGTTGATTTTGCCGTCTTTGTACCTATACATAGTTATATAGCATTTCGTATGTTACGTTTCTTGCGCATGCGCGCAACGAGAGTGAAAGACCTCATGTATGTAATGTACATACATGTATCGAGTTGCTACAACTGTAAACAAACCCACTGGCAAACCCTCTTGAAGAGGAAAGTTCAGTAAATGAGAATAGTCAAATCGATGATGAAAATACTACATGTATATGAAGAGAAAACTTGTGTCATCAGTTTCTGAAGACTTACGTCGTTGGGCTGTTGAAAATAAAATGGAATATTCAATAGTTAATTCATTGCTGAAAGTCTTGAAAAAATTTCACTTTAAACTGCCAGTTTCATCAAAAACTTTACTTAAAAAAAAAATACTATCTGAAAAAAAAATCAAAAAATTAAATCCAAGTGATCCAACAGATACATCAAAGTTTGCTTACATCTGAATTACTGAACAGTTAAAAAGAGTTGTAATATTAAACCTTTATCCAAATACTAAAATTTAGCTACAATTTCATACTGATCCCAATCTCAAGTTATGACGTCAATGATGACGTCATTCCAGACATCGCAAAATACGTCATTCATGACGTCGTGAATGACATCACATTGACGTCATTTGCGATGTCGCAAAAGACGTACTCCACGACGTCTCAAAAGACGTCATTTACATAGGTTGTTGTTTAACAAAGGGCTTATTGAAAGCATTTGATGGCACTATTGATGCTACCATCAGGATAGTAACACTAAAACTGGGAGGTTCAAGTCTTTTTTAAAATTAAAAAAAAATTTTCTCAAATAGGGAAAAAACTTTCTAAATTCAAAAACTTTTCGAATCCCTCTGTTTTGGTGTTACCATCTTGATGGTAGAACGCCATCAAATGCTTTAAAACACCTGTTTGTTAAACAACAACCTATGTAAATGACATCTTTTGAGACGTCGTGGAGTACGTCTTTAGCGACATTGTAAATGACGTCATATTGACGTCAATATGATGTCATTCACGACGTCATGAATGACGTATTTTGCGATGTCACACATGACGTCATGATTGACGTCATAACTTGAGATAGGGATGGATTATCTATTTTTAAGTCAAGTTCAAAAAAATATGGCCAATCTTGTGTAAAATTTTTATAAAGGATGATAACTCCTACAAACCTTTTATTATAGCTGTTTATTTAGGTAATGGAAAGCCCAAGTGCATTGAAACATACCTTCGAGATTTTGGGGAAGAATTGCAACATCTACTGCAAGATGGCATAGTGCTTGGTGACAAGTAGTTTCAAATTTGTACACACAGTTTCATGTGGTCGGGTAGCTCGATCATTTATCAAATGCATCAAAGGACATTCAGGGTATTACTCTTGTGAAAGGTGCGTAGTAAGAGGTGAATATATTAATAAACGTGTGACTTTTGAAACTATTGATTGCTCAAAAAGAACCAATCAATCATTCAGGTCAAAAGAGACTGCAAAACATCATCTTGCAAATAAAACCTCTCCTCTTGTTCGAATTCAAGAAATCAATATGATTAATGACTTTATTCTCGACTTTATGCATTTGGGATACCTTAGAGTGACCAAAAAGTTACTAATAATATTTGGATGTCATCTAAAGAATTTAAACTGACCAGATAAAGTTTGATACAAATATCACAGAGGTTGATGAATTTATCAAATCAAATTCCTAATGACTTTCAACGTACAACAAGATAATTGGGAGATGTGCGCACGTGGAAAGCGACAGTGTAGATTTTTCGTTTTATACTGTGGCATACTTGTACTTGAAGGTATTTTACCAAGTCATTTGTATGATCATTTTTTACTTCTTCATGAAGCATGCAGGGTGTTATCGAGTGCTGATCTATGGGAAAAACATTTAGATCATGCAGAAGTGTATCTTAAAACTTTTATTAAAGTTTTTGGTGAATTTTATGGAAAACATTCACTAATTTCAAATGTTCATAACTTAGGACATTAACTGATGATGCTAGAAATAAAAATGCTCATTGAGTAACATAACTGCTTTTGAGTGCCATAAAAAATGTGTTGAAAAGTGGATGTAAGACTTTAACTCAAATGTGTAATAGAATTGAAGACAATTATTTAAATAATAGTGAGGAAAATAAGTGTAATCAAAACAATACAATTTTAAAATCAAAAAAAGTCTATGACACCATGTATACTGAGCAATTGGTATATAATAAATATAAACTGAGTTGTAACCGTCCCAATAACGTCGTCTTGACAGGCAGAACTCAAGTTGTTAAAATAATAAAAATATCTATGTCACCAGATGACAAGTTTCAAGAGATCAACATTATTGGAGAGCAACTTCAAATTATTGGATCAGCATACACCTATCCAAAGGATTCTGCATATTTGCATACTAACTCAGTTACAAACAACAGTAATGTGCAAATTTGACTTAAATTCAAGGATGTTTCATGTAAAATGCTTCTCATGAACATTTTTAAGTTGCCATGCGATTCTTCTGAACTGTATGTTATAGCATATTTGCATAAAATAAAAAAAAAGTTAGTGCTCCATCATTTAATGAAAAGGTATTGCAAATGTTTAAGTTATACCATTTATACAAGTATATATACTTGTCAAAGTCAAGTACAAGTATGTGTGTGCAATATTTTTCAACAATGCATGGGTTGTTTGCTCAGCAGGCTCACTTCCCGAGTGGAAACTGTAATACTGTCAAACCTTGCTGAATTTAGCCTAACTTTGCTAACCTCTGCCTAATTCTGCAAAACTCTGCAAAACTCCAGCGATTCGGACTTTTAGCAAAGTTTTACAGCGTTTGGCAGAGTTAGACAGAGTTATGCAGGGTTAGGCAGAGTTAGGCAAGGAATGGCAGAGTTATTCAAAATTTGGCAAATATATATAGGCTGCAGTAATTGAAAATTTAAGGCACATTTTGACAAAGCTATGCAACTTCATGCAAAGTTACGCAAGGTCAGTCAAATTAAGTTGCAAGGCAAGTCAGGCTGAGTTAAGAAAAATGAAAATTAATAATATCAGAAATAAAAGTATAATCCTTAGATTTGTTTGATTAAAAGGTTCCGAGCGCTTGAAGCGCTCACAGTGCTTTGAACTCTAGTCCAAACACGCATTTTTGCTCCGACCGTTTCTGCTCCACACGTGCTCATAATCAGGCAACCCAAAAAGCCGTAGGAGAGCCAGCTATGAATTATCTTAACCTCTTGTCTGTAGATAATTTACTTACACTAGATGAAAAGTAAACTGGGCACTACTACGGATTTTTTGGGTCACCTGGGCCGAAAGCGCGTGTGGAGCAGTTGGAGCGCTCGGAGCTAGAACGCGTTTCTGGGCCAGAATTCGGAGCACTCCGATCGCTCCGAGCGCTTGGAACCTGTTAATCGAACAAATCTACTATATTTTTTCAATTTTTATTCGTTTATTTATAACCTCGTATTGGCTCCCTGCATGGAGTTGGAGGGGAGGGCTGGTGCTGGCTGTCACTTTAACACGAAATTTTTACGGAAACTAGAGTTTAGTAGCGCTGGTGCCTGCCACGAGTACTATTTGCTTCCATAACATTTAACATGGGTTGGGGGTATGAAATAAGGGCAGCACGACGTTTGCATAGAGCCAATAAATGTGTTAGATGGCGTTTCTGTAAGTGTACATATAAAAAAATACAAAATATAATACATGTACTCCATACATAAACAAATATCTACGTTCACACACTTTCACACAGAACAGTATCGCACCTAGCACATATTTTTTATAAGTAAATAAAAAAATAATCTTCTTTACTTGTATTTGAGGTGATTACTTATCAACTTTTTTTTAGTACTAGAAATAGAGTTTTTATGATGGTTATTAGATATTTTTATACGTTTTCTGAGATAGAAAAAAGTTGTTTCAAAAAAATAATCAACGTTAATAGTATTCATAAATGTACAAAATATTGTAACTAAAGATATACAACCAATAAATACTTAAGAAAACAGAAAAGAAATTAATTTATTGTTGAAGCTACAACTAACGATTGTGGTATTATAACGAACGTACGCAAAATTAATTACGAAAGTTTTAAAAAAATTTTTTGTTTTTAATCAAAAAGCTTACAAAATCTAATAATTTTTTTTAAATGCAGAACACACGCATGTTTCTCATTAAAATTATGTCGATAAACATCAGAAAACGCATTTAAATGTCACAGAACCATCCATGTTATTCGCTCCGTGCATGACACGCAGCGCCGCCCTCGGTGTCAGAATCGCGCAATACCGTACCCCCGTATGATTAAATCGTAACACTGCCGCTTATAGGAGAAAGTATTATTTATTGAATAAGACGTACATACTGGTATCGCGTGAACATCAGCATCCTAAATAATGGATATGATTATCCAAACAGGCTTGAAAAGTATAAGTTGCAACACAGTTTTTAATAATGAAATGCTGAAAAAAGCTAAAAAATTAGTAGAGAGTGGGCACGTTGCCTATAGTCTAATGAAATAAAAAGTAATATTACCGCTCAACGGCTGCATCACTATCTATTTTCCTTTTTCCATAAATATCGGGAAAAATAGTTGGAACATAACTGGAACTTTTTTCAATGTTTGATTTTGCATTGCCAATAAAGTGAGAGCTACAAATTGCATCCTTTGATGAAGGCTGCCACAAACTGCCATCAGGACTGTAAAATTTTCATGATAGTTTTACTTATAATCAATAATAATAATAAAAAAAATTCCGTAGGTTAGGTACGAACTTTTGTCTCCTAACTGCCCTAATCCACAGCTCCTTCTGTTTTGTTTCATGGGGTCTACTTGGGAATTTATACAGCACCACCCCCTGCTTTTCTTTCTTGTTGCAATTAACAACGGAGCACTGTCTCGTACGCATTTCGTTACTTTGTAAACGTAAACACTGATTCAGATTATACAGCTAGCGGCAGCCTATGTCGACTGCTTGGAGTTCTTGCTCTCACGTATACAACATTACAGATAAGTATGTGTGTTGTGTACTATATGACAGATGATATTTAATAACCCATTATTATTTAAAATTTCGGGCGATTTGAAGTGCCTAGCAAAATTATTTATCCGTATTATAGACCCGGTTTGTCTAAATAACATTTTTTTTCCGCCTACGATTTCTCAACTAATTACTTTAAATGAAATAATATCTTTTCTCATATAAGACAACGATTACTGTACGATTCATGGGGGTACGGGTTTGCCAACTTTGCTCACCTACAGCGCTGCAGTCGTTTTTTTATCCCCTCCAACATGATGCACGGAGCGAATTGAGATCTTGTATACTATCGCAATTTGATAAGATAGTAGAAGATATGTATTACTAACATTAAATTAAGGTGCGCTAAGCATATACTGTAATCGGTATATTAAATTTAAAGATGATGTGATTGTAATGTATTCATTATGTATTTACTAATAGCCCAATATACCAAGAACCCTATAAAAATCAAATATTTATTTTTATATTTGCGACCGTACATGCTATATAAAAATGTTTAATAGTCGGGTGTACGTTTTACTACAGGTGTTTAATACATTGATAGAAAATAGTGTGTGTTTACTCCTTCGCGTGTGCATGAATTATAAATTCAACTATTAAACTTTAGTCTCGAACTGTCATAACTTTATTTAATTCTGCTTAACTTTACCAAACTATGCCGAAAATTGCAAAATCTTGCCTAAATTTTTCGAATCTTGCATAACTTTGCCAAACCTTGACTAACACATGTTTGTTAAACTTTGCCCAACTTTGCCAAACTTTGCCTAACTCTGCTAAAAGTCCATATCGCCAGAGTTTGGCAATATTTGGCAGAGTTTCGCAAAGTTTGCCAGAGATTGGCAAGGTTTGTCAGTATTACAGTTTCCACTCGGGTTGCTTCTGTCTAGGTATTGTCATTTTTACCACCACAGTGTTGTACATACGCACTTTAGTTTATAATGTAGTAATTTATTGCAAAAAATAATCTTTAGTTTATAGTTAACTAGTTTTTAGTTCGCGAGTGTACATAAAAAGTTAGTTATAATCTGCAACATACACTAATTATTTATTGTGAACAAAAAAACTGAACCAAGACCTTAACGATGAACTTCAGGATCCTCTGATTGTTTCTGGTACATTCATTATATCAGATTCGATAGGCAGCACGTACACATTGTAGACGCAGCTGGTACACACTTATTCCAATTTACCATTTCTGGATAGTAATTTCAACACTCATGTAAATTTTCAATTTCAGAAACTTGTAATGAACTGATAGCAAAAAAACTAGAGATATCAATTCACGTATATCAGAAAAAAAATCCCTCATCAGAGCAAGAAAGTACTTTGAACCAGAGTTTAAATCAGTCACCAGTTTCTGTCCAGAGTATTTCTTCAAAAAGATCTACCCTAGGAAATATTTTATACAATGGTCCATTAGAGCAGAAAAAAAATATGCATCCGATGTCATCAGTGCCAAACTTTTCAGAATCACCAGTACCAAGTAAGTTGTAAAATGAACTTATTTATACATAACTTGGAATCTCAATATCTGTTTGTTCATTAGGACTTTTTTTTGTTAACATTTCTTATTATTTATAGACCGACAACCTAAAAGTAACCTTCAAGCTAATATTATCAAGGGTCCTCCTTGTAAAATATTAAGAAATGTACGAAGTGTTGGTACGCAGACGGATGTTTTCACCGAGGCTCCTTTGCTAACAAAAAATGATGTAGACGGTATGGCAAAATTCAATTAAATTATTAGTTATTCACAGTGATATTTTTTATATTTTTAATGTGTTTGCCTCAGAAGTTAAAAAGTACTTGGATAGAAGAATGGCCTCTCAGTTTCAAGCTTTGGAAAATAAGTGAGAAGAAATAAAAGTTCTCTTCATAGAAAGGAGACCAATGAACAAGTTGATATCATGACTTTCAACGGTTTTGCTCCGAAATAAATTCAGTACAACTTTTCATTGGGTACTTATGCTCATTTTCTTACTTTTCTGGCTGACATAGAAGCTGATGGCAGTGTTGTCTGTCAGGTTTTGGTAATTAAAAATGTATGTAGTTATGATTTAGACATATTTCCACTGTTATTCATTGTCATATTATAGTAGAAAAAGTGGATTACCTCTTCTATTAATGTCGTTACATGAGTAACAGCTAATTTAACTTGGATCGTCAAAAAATTAGTATCAAAAAGTGTCATTAAAGAGTACACTGTTCAAAGAACGAAACCTGGGAAAAAACTGTTTAACTGTGGTTGTAAAACAACCAAACCGTACTCTGTGCTCTTAGGTAAAAATAACACAAAATATTTAAACACCGAACCACTTATAATTGCAGCGTGTAACTTTTAAGCTTTCCATGAACATTCGTTAAAGTTTTCAATGTGCAATTACCAAATGAAAAACTAAATGAAAAAATATTTTTAGTAGCTCTAGGGGTAGTATTTAGTAGTGCTAGAGATTGAAGGAGGACGCTGGGCAAGGCAATGTAACTAAAGTTTAAAAGAAAACGTCAGTATTAAAAATGAAAGAACTTAAATACTATAATGTAATTACTATTATTAGTACAAAAAAAATTGTTAACAAATCAACAATAAATTTTAAGACAAAATTTTAATGAATAAGGTGATACAACAAATACTTAAGTATAATAAAAACTTGATTTTTGTTTCATTCAAACAATGTTACATGCATTAAATGCAAGTGTTTGGTTTATGACAGAATTTTTTGCTGTAAAAAAATTGCAAAGGGTTAGGTTATTTTTTATACCTACCGGGGCAGCCTATCTATGACCCCATGTACGCCTCGGGATAGTGCCACACTAGGACCCTCAGAGGTTGATTGGACAGTCTTGTATGGATATTGGTAGCGCCCCACTAAGCTTTCTGATCGGGAGCTAATGCACACTCTGCTTATCTATCTATATATGTATGAGATTTACAACCAATATTTGCATCTATGTATGTATGTGGTGGCTAAGTGTTTTATTTTTTTTGACGACCACAGACGCATGTGTGCATTGTCATTTCATCTTTTCAGTGCCTTCTGCTATCCACCTTTATCGCTGTGTTGAGTCGGTTTGCGCCTATATTAACCATAGTATTGCCCGGTGTTTTACCTTCTCTAACTTTTCGTTTACTGTATGATCTGTTTCTCGTCTCTTGTGTAAGTATATCTCAAAATTACCGCTACGTACTTTTTTTTACAAACTTCATTTCAAGTTCAAGGTTACTTGTGGTAATAGTGACTAAATTTTCATGGCTATTATACTGCTACCTTATAAGTCTTGCGCTCTATATGAAAAAGCACATATTCATTACATGGATTGGAAAACCAAACACAAAGTATCATTTGATGAAAGTTTTTTTTTAGTATACTTTGAAGTACTATAAAAAAAAGCATTCTTTTAACATTCACTATTGAATTATAAATGCGTATAAGTTTTTTTATGGTCGATCGGTCGGTCCAATTATTGGGCACGTTCGATTATATTATCTATAGTTCGTTTGTTCGCACTCCAATAGGACCTCAGTGTATAGGACCAATGCTTATAAGGAACGCACGATTCACCGAGCAACTTATTTTTCTTTACGTCAATCCATATCAGCCTATTGAACAAACTTCTCTATACAATGACGAAAAAATAAGTCAATCGGCCGTAAGGTGGCTGATGGACGGCCACGTGATGTCAACACTCGTGACGTAATATACTATTATATTATGGAAATATTACGTTGACTTTAGATATGAGTGCGTGCCACATAGTATGGCATGTATGTGTAGTCACTGATGTCAGTACCTACATAGTTTTTTGCGAGGACAGGATCACAGGTCACTTGAATCGATGAGGATTTCGATAGCAATTAGTATCGAATTGAAGGTTTGATTATATCGAATTGAAGCTAAGATTTTATAAAATGTGCTAAAGTTAGTTGTAAGATTAGACGTCAAACTAACCTTTGGCACACGTCGCGCGACCTTCGAGGCTAGTACTTACGAAATACTCGTACTCATTTGAGAAAGAGAGAGGTAACGTATTTGATCTCTCTGTTACTCTTACGGGCTCTAGTATTACGCCTACATCTTACACGTGCCCCTTAAGATAAGTATAGCCCTCTACAAATTTCTCTTTGAGTACTGTCAACGACTAAGTCTCTATGCTGTGTAGCAGTGTATACAGGCACAGCTACGTCATGTACTACTTCGTTTATTTTTCTTTCTTAGCGTTTTGCTGCAATCTGCAGATGAAGTTTGAGCTCCGAGTGTACGTGATTTTAGTCCTGTGTGAGCCTGCACCTTGATCGGCCAGTCAAACTTTCATCTTGATGTTTAGACTCTGAAATTTTCAAGTATGCTGTAATTCTAACCCTTTTTTAACAGCGGACAGGGTGTGCAGCCCGGTACTGCTTTGTCAACGTTTGTGTGGTGATCTTGTCGGTTTTTACATGATTTTTTTCCATCTTCAGTCTGTTTATTGTCCCCAGCTACCGATATTAGTCTACATACGATAAGCCACTGTAACTGTAGGTATATCCGCACGGACTTCTGTCATTTACGACTGCTTTTACCGTGCTGTATGACAAAGTTAAGATAATTATTATAATATTTAATGCATGTATTAATTTGCATCAAAATTATAGGCAGCATCTACTAACGGAAAAAAAATTGTACGCAGCTTGTGACTTAAATAACTGATGATTTATTTTACGGACCCAGTTTCACTCTATACAGTAGTGTAGTAGTTTTGCAACGATTTCTCGTTTGTGATTTGATCACCACTCGAGTATAAGTGTATATTTGTTAATTTCACTTAAAGAGCACTATAAGTCATCGATTATACGATATGTGTTTTATTGGTTGTATTTATTAAGTGTGACGAGGATTTTTCTAGCCGATACACAGCCGTCCCGGATCCCCTCACAAAACTCTCACTCAATTTCTTACCATGTCCCTACTCTCTGGATTTCTCTCCTCCGGGAGGTCTGCCACAGGTGTCTGGCTCGGGAACACCAGACACTCCTAAAAGGAAAATAGAAGGGGGCAAGTGGGGGCACTACTTCTCAATAAACACTCGTGGATATAAATTTTCACAGCAATCTCGCGCTATTTATTCGCCTTAATGCACACTCTCCACAACCTCGCGCCTCTCTCTCTCTCCCTTTATATATATATATTGGCACACTATTCTCGAGGTAGATATCTTCGTGCTGTCACCTCTGGTCGTCCTCTTCGCCGAACTCCTCCCTGGCTCGACTGTTAGTGGCCGGCACCTAGGCTACATACACACACACGGATACAACCTCAAGCATACCTTCCGCTCAATTCAATCTTTCCTATCCCTATATAGATTCTACACCCATTTATCCTGACTCACTCGGATCGTCCCCAAGTGCACCGTCCTCCGTGAAGTGACCTTCTCTCTGTCCTTGCCGTCACCCAGTGCCACCTGGAGTTCGTCTCCATCGTTGCGTAGACTCAGTGGCACGGTTAAGCTCCACTCCAGCGCCTAGTGCCGTATCAAAATCGGGAGACTAAAAATTAATCATTATTTTCTTTAAAATATGGTATAAAATTATCGTAGAGACTGTTGTAAGCCATATTCTACATTTTATCTGTTACTTTAGTGAGTTAATATAAAAAAACAAAAAAGTTTTGTGGTGTCCTAATTGATGAACTGTTACGGTACGCTCCTAAGTTCAAGAGTAGTTATACCTATATATATGTACTCAGCAGAATGCAGACAGCTGAGAGCTGACTTGCACTCGCAACTGTATACTTAGTCTCCGATTATTTAAAGATTTTGTTCGATAACAAGACACTTTTCTCATGTCATCGAAAACTGCGTAATAATATATACAAGATAGTATGTTTTTTACACCTTACGGGTTATTTATATAAGTGCAGCAGTAGGTTGTATATCGCGTAAGCTTGCATTTC
>NW_019379817.1:478134-504542 GCF_000648655.2 Copidosoma floridanum
AATCTTGAGCAAATCTTACCCAGTGTTTACATAATATTCATTTAACAGTTACCTGATTTTTCATTAAGCTATTGTAGAGACCAACTTTTAAACATTCATTATCAGGTGCAATTTTAACAGAGAAAAATTTACTGTGAAAAATGTGACGAAAAAAAAATCGTTTACTAAATTAAAATCATTAAAAAGAAAAAAAAAAATCGATTAATAACTGATTTATGCTAAATAAATGATTTTTTATTTACTCTTTAAATAATCTTGTCTTTGTCTTTACACTATTTCTATAGGTGTAGATTTTGCAATTTTATTTTGATATTTAACGTTGTGTATGATTAATGTTTCCTCTATTAATGAGCTCAAAGAAAAATCTAATCTAATAGAGAATATCGTGAAAAAAGGATAATGGAAAAAAAGAGTAAGGACACATCCAGGTGTAATAAAATGTTTGTTATTTCTAAAAAAAATTAGCTTCATTTTGTAAAAATGATAAAATGTAACTAATACTTAAATTTTTAAAAGTAGCATCTCTTTAAACAATTTTGTCAATTGTAAATGTTTACTTTGTTCAAGTAATTTAACAATTTTGGCGCAATAATTGTATTGATTGCTGGAACTTTAAATATATGGGCATGTATAGCAAGCTACAAAATATTACTTTGGAAGCTTGTGGAGCTACATAAATTAATAGAACACTAGTTGGAAGCGTTTTAATTACAATTATTGGAGTGGTTGAAATTGAGCAGTTTGTTCATCAGTTTTAGCTGTATAGTCTGACTTAATTGGTATATTATTTGGTTCGGGTACTAATTTATTTTTGTTTCCAACTCTCATTGTTAGTTGAATAAAAGGTATAACTTCAACTATGGTATTATTCGCATAGTTAGCTACCGTTAAACCAGAGACTGACTACTTTACAGCATTATTTTTATACTATACTTCTGTTTGCATCATCGGTGAGACTTGTGGGAATGGGTCCATGCCAGGAAACAAATTAACATTTTATTCAACGTTTCAGCAGATCAATGGTCAGCTCTACCTTACAGAGAGTATACTATTGCCTGGCCATATGAAGTAGTACTCACAACCAAGCGAGCTCATCTAGGACACTAAGACACATTTAAGTTTCCATGATTTGCTTGAGCCAATTAGCCAACAATATTACCACCCTGAAATAAGATTTGTAATAAAAAATAAGCATCACACAATAAAAAACAGTGTTGCAAGAAAAATTTAACTGCTACGTACTGAAATATCGAAATTAGGATTCCAAGAGAGAATTCTATTGTCTTTTTCATAACTGAGAAGATCAGAATTATAAGAATTCCAGGCAATTGATATTACTTTTCTTCGATGGTTTTAGAATGTTTTTACGGTGTAGTTGCAAATCTCAAATCCCACAGGTCAATAATTGGAGTTTAATCCTCTTCTGAAGCAAGAGACAGCTGTGTGTGACTATATATCAGGATGTCAGTGTACTGATTCCCATCTCACTTATATTTCAATAATGATGAAGAATTATTATGTTAAAATTCCTGATGATAATGCTTATAGAGGCTCTTGAATTGGAATCGATGAGTATTAACATGGCTTAATTCTTCTTCAAATGACACAACGCTGTGAGAATGTTAAATCAAGAATGTGTTGCACTGTAAACAACAAAGTGCTCTTATGTCATTTATGAATGTGTAAAAAAAAAATGTTGCCAAGTAACGTACCTCGTGAATTCCATGATTTATTGATTTATCTAGTACACCCTCAGGTGGTAAATTTTTTGGAACTAGGAGACATAGGCTCATTTGTCTAATTAATATACAAAGTATAAATGTCACTATCTGTCGCACCAGTAGCTAGAAAATGAGACTAAAATGGATGAAAGTCCAGTGCTCTCACAGGACCTTTGTGTTTGTCGGGACTGCTAATCAAACAGTTGCTGTCGGTCTCAAACATCTTGTCAGCAAAGTGAATCATTATTTTTCCACAATCAAAGCAACTTACAATAATGCCAGCTGGATTCGTTCCGCCAGCTCCCCAAATTATTTTGTCAAATCTTGATGGTAATTATAATTATCATACTAAATTTCTCAACACTACGAATATTTTAGGTACACATAAATAGAAAAAAGGACAAAACCTTCGATCACTTGGCATACTGATCTTGATGTACATATCATACAGCCTGGCTGCTCCAGGTTGAGAGAGTACAAATCCAAACTGGTATTACAATACTAAAACTGATATCCAACTGGTGAGCAACTGTTACTGCAGCCAGCAAAATTGGAAAGTTGGTGGGCTGCTGGACTGGAGGTGACCAGGTCACATCTACAGCTTCATGAAATTTCTTAATCTTCATAATTTACTTCATTTGAATAATTATAAAGACCATCTATCACAACTGTACTATATGTTTAAAATATGATGAGCTGCGCACTTGTTAACTTTGAGCACGTCTGAACTTCATTTTTATTATTAACTGTGCTATTAACATCACATGGCACCAAGTTTTTATGAGAGCGTTTAGTGACTTTTCTCTGTACCTCCATTGTGAACAATAATTATAAAAAAACTCTTTACTACAGCCTCTGGAGCAACTGGAGATTCACAGCCATTCGATGATTTCAGAGATTCAGGTACATTTTCTTGTCAAACTTCATCAGATCGTGATTTTTCTTATTATTTTTAAAAATTGTACTTGATAAAACCAATAATTAAAATTTTAACATCTTGCTTCTTGATTAGGTTTTTTTTTTGTTTTGGTTGATTTGATTGCAGGGAAAGTAAATCACAACTTTGTGACTGGAAACTTGTGGGAATTACTTATTTGTCAGCAATCCCACGTTAAAGTCCTGCTTGATTTTTATACAAATTTAAGAGAGACAAAAAACTATACAAATAGAGAATAAAAAAATAACTACTGCAACTCACCAATTACAGTTGGGCTTATAACTGAAATATGCAGTTTACTTGTCAGATCTGCTTAGCAGCTACTTGTCAAACTGCTAGCACTAACAGTAGTATATTTGCTCACCTCATCGTTTGACTTGGTGAGAAAGGTCAGACTTGTCAGCTCGACCAAGATGTAGAAAAAAGGAGTCAAGGCTTCTTCGTTATCAGCACCGGCATGGCACTGGACAGCACTGGGCACTTATGCAACGATCAGCTGACAAAATACATCATCATGTGCTGACGGTCAAGTACCCGAGACTATATGTATATGCATGCATTCGGNCTTAGTTTCATTTTGTTAGTTAATGTGTCTTAATTTTTAGTAGTAAGCGTAGATATGTGTATATATATATATATATATATATATATATATATTTATTTATAATCGTGCAGAGCTGCAATTTGAGAACCGTTGTCGTAGCAGACGACGCTTTTGACTGTCTCGCAGCCGCGACCAAAAAGCAGTCTCCCTACCACTCTTCTTAGACGGGAGAGTGGTAGGCGGACCACTTTTTGCCATCTTGAAGCCAACACTGCGTAACTGAATGTTTGCGAATGCGCAATAGTAAGAAGACGAGCTGCCGTAACGCTGCACTTCAGCATCCAATACCTATAGTTTCCTCATTCTCAAGCGGTCAGTCTGTCTGTTTTATACGCTCTCTCTATTTTTGTATAACCTTTGATTTAATCTTACTTTTTCTGTTCGGTTTACTATTGTACTTAAGATTGTAAACACCAAAAATAGTACATACTAAAGATAGTGATAATAAACGCGTTCGCATTTTGCAATAAAAGTGATAGTGTTGTACATTTTATTTGCCCGATCGCCTACTCATACATCCATACTTTTAACAAGTTCTGGGCTTTAAGTTGTAGTGTGAGTGTTTACTCGTTTAATCTTTCCAGAGTTTTTCTTTTCGCTCCGTATCAGAGCTCATCACGCGTTCCCAGTGTGCCTTTTATTACTATTTCGTGTTAGCGTAGCGGTGGAAGCAACTGGAAGCTCTTTGTTCGGGGGGCAAGCAATATGAGATGGAGGAGCTTGGTAGTCCTTTTACCATAATTTCTTCTGATAAGGGCGAGGGTCAGCCCCAGAAGGTGGCAGAGCAGAGTCGGGATGAAAGTACAGCGGTCGAACCGCTTTGAGGCGCGAATGGTGGCTCAACTCTCAATGCCTTAGGCGAAGCAGTCAGGGAAGACGTTTCTTTTTCAAGAAAATTTTCCAAGAAATAAATAAGAATGACGAAAATATCCTTTTCGACTAGATTGTACACACAACCTCCTGTTTACTAGACGGTTGCTCTACCACTTGAGCTACCGAGGAGCTGTACATTTATTGGCACCCAGGAAGGACACTTCTTTCAGTTTACATATTTCTCAAAAGCTTTTTTTTAAAAATAAACTATGTGGCTTAGTATTATAAGTCTTAATTATATTGGATATTGAGAAAAAGGCATGTGTAGGAAATATAGTGTGCTTCTATTGAAAGTGTTCTAAGAAAGTGTAGGACACGAAATTATTTGCCTAAACACATTGAACATCTAAAAAATTACCTTAATAACTTTTTTTTCACAACAAGTCGCCCAATAACTTTAAAAAAAAACGAATATACTTTTTTACCTACAGTTTCCTCAATATTGAAATTAATGATTGTTACGCACATATGTCCCTTCGTGAAAGAAATATTCACACCATTAGATAATAAATAATGATTTATGTCCTAATAATGTATCAGTTAAAAGCTTTATCAGCTGTATATATTTTAACAATTGATTTATAAAAGATGAACTGAATTGTTGGTATAATAAAAAAACCTTTTCCATACAAAAATCATGTAACCAAAACCTCCTTAATAATAACAACAAAAGTGACAAAATGTTTCGAAATCTAACAGATCTTTATGTACTAGCAAATGTTAAAAATTGCGTAGCTTTAGGACAAAAATTTGCGTTAAAAACACAAACTTTATCGAAGAGTAGAATTTTTCAAACAATTAAAAATGTAGAACATAGTTTACAAAAAATCAACGATCTTAATAGTAAAATAAAAAGTGAAATAAGAACAAGAATCGTGCAAGCCATAAAAATGTGTAGTAACAAAAAATTAAGAATGGATAATACTGAACGAACAAATACTTATAATTTAAAATGTACAAGAGCGATCCTTAGAGAGAATGAAGATATTATTTTACTCGTTCAGATAAAGAAAATGTAACGGTTTGCATTGACAAAAACGTATACGTACAGAACATGGTGGCGATGTTGAACGATAAAACCCCATACCTTATGGTAAATAAGAATCCATGAAATAGTTTAAGAAGTTCACAAAATTTTAGCGAAACTGAACGACAGAGGATTTTTAAAATATAAGTACTATAACAATTAATTAACACAAACTAATACAAATTTATTTAGATGTTATGGGTTGCCAAAAATACATAAACCTTCTCTTTCATTTAAACCTATTATTTCATTGATTAATTCTCTTACACACACACTCGCCTTAACCCTTTGTAATTCTCTTTCAAAAGTTTTTGAAAAACCTTCTTCACATTTAAATAATAGCGTTATAAAACAAGTTAAAACCTTGAAATACCAGATAATTATATTTTTATTATTTTAGATGTTACTTCTTTATTTACGAACATGTCATTAGAATCAGTCATAAATAGTTTGGAAAAAAGATACATGCAAATCCACAGATTATCAAAAATTCCGAGTCATGAAATCATAGAATGTACAAATTTTTTATTCAATAATGTTAACTTCATTTTTTATACAAAATTTTATAAACAGATTTTTGGCAACCCAATGGGTTCTCCTGTCTCTCAACTATTCGCTGATTTAGTTTTAAAAGATCTTGAGATGGAAGCCCTGCGCTTATTAGAAGAAAATCATCATTGCGTTCCTTTTATGTATTAAAGATACGTCGATAACACTTTCATATGTGTACACAATGATCAGGCAGACCTATATTACAGATTTTTAATGAACAAGACAATCACTTGAAATTCACTTGCGAAGTAGAGAAAAACAATTCTATAAATTTCTTAGACATTACAATTACACATAGAAACTTGAAAATAACCACTTATTAGAATCTTAAGCCAATTTCATCCAACAGAATAATTAATTTTAATTCTAACCATCCCCAATGTTAAAAGCCAATGCTGTATACGGTTTGGTTGATCGAGCCATTCTTTTATCTGATAAATCTTTTCACAGGAAGAATATTCTTACGGCTAAGAGAATCTTACGTGAAAATGACTATACTGAACTTTTTTTACAAAAATACATCAAGAAAAGATTTCACCAAATAAAAACTACTAATAATGATAATAACTTCTTACCAAATGACAATCTAAGTGCTAAAATAAAAATTTTTATCCTTACAACCCGTTATTTTTCAGACTTTGTTCATAAACTTAAGTACAACTCAATATACAATTGCACCCTACTATTCAAAACAAATTGGACAGTGTTATCATTCTTGGAAACGATAAAATTGATAAGCTCTATCAAACCAATGTCGTGTATCATTTCTCTTACAATTCTTGCTCTGCATCATACGTAGGTGAGACAAAGAGAGCATTGAAAAAATGGCTAAACGAACACAAAAGTACAAAGAAAGATGAACTTATTGTCGCTTCACACATGAAGAAATTCAACCATAACTTTAATTTTTCTCAAACCAAAATTCTAGATCATGAACTAAATAGATAAAAAAAGTTAATATCAGAAATGCTACACGTACACTCAACTAAACAAACAATAAATAAAAAAGAGGATACCTTATTTCTCAATAACATATATAAGTTTCATATAAGTAATCTCTTTTGAATACGCACACACGTTATCTATATTCGCAAGAAACGTCCATTTATTGTTTATATGTATGTATAGATATACGTACATGTTCGACACTTAGGGGTCATCCAAAAAGGACCGCCCGGTCGTGGACGAGGGGGGGAGTTTGCCAAAACCGGACACAACCGGACAAAGGGGGGGGGGGTCTTATCAATCCGGACGTCCAGAACCAACATAGCAATAAAATATTTTCAGGTATATTTTACCGACTGATTGTTATAGAGTCAAAATCTCTGCTCTCTACTTTTGCGGTATTACCTAAATATGCACATTATCTCTACATGGTAAATATGCACATTATCTCTACATGGTAAGAAAGTCTGTAGGGGGCGTAGCCGATTATCATCGCGAGACTATGGACCCTGCCTGGTGCATTGTACTCGTATTTTTCCGTACTGTACTTATGCGTGTAGTGACTACGAGCAACATCATTAGATTTTTATTAATATATAAGATCGATACCCAGTGAGCCTAATTCTTGTGATTTCTCTAATTGTTTGACTGAGCTGTGATAATGAGCTACAAAGAGTATGACGATGTATGCCGTACGTATTACAATGGGTTGCAAAAAAGTGTACAAGAAAAAGTAAATAAAGAGTGGAGAGAAGCCAAAGAGCAGTACAAAGGAAAGGAGAAGGCTGGTGATTTCAAAAAATACATAGAGGCTCGTATCGAAGACCATAAATACGCTGCGAAACGTCATAAGGCGAAAAGTACTATCTTTCTCGCTAAGGTAAGTTTTATTGTTTTTTGTAGTCAAATCACCAAATACGTTGACTGTTTCCTACAGATCTCTACGACAGACGACTTTTTCTGACTTTTTTAGCTAATACTACATGGAAATGCCTCATTATTATAATTTTCACGTGCTGATTCGCGTATTTTTTAATTTAAGTAGTTCTATAACCTCTACAAAAATGCGTTTGAAATTTTAGGCATTCACTCTAATTCTCTGTCAACTAGTGTCCAACAGCTTGCAATTGACACTGCGTTAGAGCCTGAGCAATCCGGAAGCCATGCAGATGTTTAGGTTGTAGCAGTATACTTTCTTTTTGCTTAACTATTAGTAATGCACACATTGTTTCACATTCTCGACACAGTTATGACCAATTTCATATTTATTTGAATTGATTTATTACTGTCAAATTTAGAGAAGTATTAGTTTGGAATCTGAGTGTGATGCCGATAATTCATTACCACAAGAGCTGGAATCAAAAAAAACAACATACACCCCTGCACAAGATCAAGTTAAGGCTGCAATCAATACATTGGAGGCTCAAAAAAAAGCTTTGGTAGCTGCAAATGGTACTGATTTAGCATTGCCAAATGTAAAACAACAACTGAGTCTTGTACGTTTTATCTGTGAAGTATTTGATAACTGAACATATTTGTGCTTTATAAATTATATACTATTTCATGGGCTTGTTTTTTTTTAGGTCCGAAAGAAACTTAAGATTAAGAAACAAGACTTACGAAATAAGACAAATGATGCCAAGCGCAAGCGTGAAGGACGGGAAAAGTTTAAGAAGGCTCTCACAGAGATGTGTCAAGAAGATCCCTCTATTGCAGAAAAAATTAAGATCCGCGGAATGGCAGGGCGTCCACGTATTGAGATGGACCAGCCTGAGCTTTTAAAGGCCATCGTGAAAATAGCTGGAGAATCGGGTGGAGCAGACGCCAGACGCCGCTCTGAAGCGCTACAATCATGCCGTACTCTTGATAATTTGACTGTGAAACTAAATGCACAAGGCTTCAAATTATCAAGAAGTGCAGTTTATGTTCAACTACTGCCAAAGCGTTCAGATGCGGGGGATGAACCTCGTCATATTGTCACTGTACCTGTAAAGCTAACAAAAGCAATGGCATCGGAGCACCGGAAACATTCTGACACATAATTTGCTATCACCACGATTAGGTACTTGGAAACTTTGGCTTTCTTTCTTGGATCAGCACAGACCTTTTTCTTGTCCCAAGACGACAAAGCCAGAGTATCTATAGGAATTACAGCTGCTCAGAAGCAGGCGCCCCTGCTGATGGCCTTGGAATACCGTGTAACTCTACCTGATCATGACTTTGTCATGGCCGAGCGTCACAAGCTAATACCCTCAGTTTACGCCACCTGCGCTGTTCAAGACAACACGTTTGATCAGTCCTCTGCAGTTACGTACAGTGGACCTACATACGTGGCTATTCGCTCGGGAAAACACTTATCTTCAACAGCAGCCACGCACGCAACGGATCTCAGATATTTGTATGATCTGAAGAAGTTCCAATCATTCTCGCGCCGATCTGATGGCCACAATAAACCCATTCTCATCGTGACAGTTGACGGTGGGCCTGATGAGATACCTCGCAGTCACAAGGTGATGAAACATGCTGTGAAGAACTTTCATCAGCTCAAACTTGACGCAATGTTTGTAGCAGCCAACGCTCCAGGTGAGTTAAGTCCTCTTTAAAAAAATTCATGCGACAGTGCGATATTTCATCTTTGTTGTGCATAAATTTTATATGTAGGAAGAAGCGCATTTAACCGTGTCGAGCGACGTATGGCGCCTCTCAGCAGGCAACTATCTGGGCTTTTATTACCACATGACCACTACGGAACTCTTTGCGTCGCACCATAGATGAGTCACTTGAAAGAAAAAATTTCTCACATGCTGCTAAAGCTTTGGGCAAAGTATGGAGCGACATGGTCATTGACAAATTTCCCGTCGTAGCGAATCACGTAGAACCAGCCGGTAAAAATAGATTTGTTATTACATTTTGTTGCACTGAGAAGTATGATATCTAAATCAGTACCTTTACTGCTATTAAGTGTATAAAGTAAGATTGCCTCAAAAATTAATTAATTTTTTGGAGTTTTCATTCGTACTCCCAAAACTAGTTCTTACTGATCGTGTGCTTAGGAACTGACTCTTGAGTCATTCAATAACTTAGATAAATTACATAAATTCTTACAACATAAGTTTATACATAAAATAAATTTTTTTTTTAACTATTAGATTCAAACAAAAATTAGGAAAATTTTTTCTCAACTTGAATAAGAGACTGTAAAAAAGCATTATCTTATAGACGTTATAACATCATCAAAAGTTATTTTGTATAGTTTTGTTTAATTTATTGTATAATTTATAGTTTCAATAATCATAATTATTTTTTCATCGTTTTGTTGAAGAAAGAAATTACGAAATATGGTGAAGAAGTATCATATAGGGTTTACTTTGCATTCTTATAAATGCATGTTGAATTAAAATAGCAAAACAAGAAAGTTTTAAAAATATTCATGTAAAGTTTATTTAGTTTTATACTTTTGACAACACAAAACTTATTTTAACAACAAAACAACCGTCAACAAATAATGCTTCTCGATCATTTATATTATTTAAAAATTGTGTAAGTTGTCTCACTTTAGTATGCTGAAATACAATGGGATTAAGATCTTTTTAATACTACTACATAAATTCAATACATACATATTTATACACATATTTAACAGTTTTAAAGGTACTGTTCATAAAGATACAAGACTCATTACAGCGACAATAACAATTTCCAAGAAGCATCGATCAAATACTGTGTTTTTGTTCTCAGACTTAAATTTTTAAATTATTTTTGCTTCAAACATTATAGGTACCTGCTTTACTACTCTCTTTAAATACACCTATGTATATAATCATAAGAATTGATTTCATTAATGGAAACGGTGAATATTCGTAGGAAGCGCAAGCAGTAAAAGTTGTGTGGTGTATATAACATGTTTATTGAAGATAGTTTGCACATCACTATTCTGCCTTAAAAATGTTATTAATACTACTTGTAATAAGAATAAAAATCAAAACTTTTTGTCACATATATTTTTAGATTCTTAAAGAAAATGATATTCCTGTTTTATTTTAAATAATCTCACATTCACAAGTTTTCCTTGAAAAAGCAGGGAAATAATATTTTGACCTTGTGTACATCTTTTCAAGCCATCATATATTAAAAAAAAAAATTTTCAGTCTATAATAGATGTATTAAACGTTCCAACAAATAGCAACTATCAATTGAATAAGTCAGTTAATAAGAAAAAAAATGGAAATATCTGTGTCTTAAGTCCGATAAATCTGGATCTAAAACTAATAGTCTAACTCACGATCCTAGACTTGTGATCTTATAGCGTAAGCATAAAAAGTTTCGTATACTCTTTATATTTTATAATTATTTGAGGTTGATTATCTAACTCTTATAGTCAATAGTATCGTATATCATGGGTGAAATTAAAACTTTTGTTTAACACGCATTATTTAAACGTATTAAAACTTAATCTTAAATACTAAAGCTGAGAATCATTTGCTTTTTGCAATGCAGCAAAACTGTAGCACTGAATAAACTTTCGTTATTATTTAAAAAAATTTTGTTATGCTGATAAAACTTAATCTTTATTATTAAAAATGTAAAACAAAATTAATATGATCTTTCTTTACAATTTTAAAAATTTATTTTTACTAAGCCGTGTAAACAGAATTATTATGATTAAATTATTAAAAAAAAAAATTAATTAAATTGAGTTTTACATAAAACAACATTAAATAAAGTTTCGATGTTCTTACGAAATCATTTTGACAGGCTTTGAGAACAGTTACAGTAATATCAATTTTCTTGTGTAAATCGAACAATTTTTAGAACAAATTCTTAACAACTTCAACAAAACAATAGAAAGTAACGTTGAACAATGTTTTTATGTCTTAAGGATATTGCTTTTTTATAGTCTCTTATTCTAGTTGAGAAAAAATTTTCCTAATTTTTGTTCAAATCTGATGGTTTTTAAGAATACCTAATCTTATGTATAATCTGATGGTGTAAAAATTAATATAATTTATCTGAGTACTGTATAAATGAGTAAAAAATTGTTTTTTCCACCCTAGGGTGGTTTTGGGAGGCTGGTACTTCCTCGGGCGAAAAAGCAGTTTTCCGAACTCGTTCGAAAAGTCTCCTTTACGAACCTCGTTACGTCCCTCGCCTTTGGCTCGGGCCGCAAACCTCTTGGTTCATAAACAGAGACTTTTCAAACTCGTAGGAAAACTACTATTTCGCAATAGTGTGCGGAAAATAGGTGTTTTCCAAACTGATATTAGTGTGGAAAATCGATTTTCCCACATAGTGTGTGAATAACGTGCGGAAAATATTTTGCGGAAAAACTCGTGGTCAGTGACGGTAACTAGTGCCATGCAATCACACTCGTCCTACGCACTCGTGGTCTCAACTGGCACTCGTTCCCGTCAACTCTGGCAACTCGTGCGAGTCAACCATGACTCGTGCGGGAAATCGTCTTTTCCACACTTGTTACGTAAATAACTATTTCCTGCTAGTATTCGATACCAAGATTAAAGTATTAAAAAGGAAAAGGTAATCTACAACTTTATCGTGACAATAACAATAAATTCATTACACTTTTAAATATCGACTAATTTTCCCTTGGAATGAAAAGTATATCTAAAGTATAAGTAAAATCCATGAACAAAAAGAATTGTAAAATCAATTACTAGATTTATTGTAGACGTACGTGTTAAGAGATACGAAACAATATAAAATGTTTATTTGTAAGATGTTAATTATCAATTAGGTAACCAAGGTGGTAAATATTATTCACGAAATAATGAAATAACAAACATAAGTTTCAGATGTACCTCATAAGAAAGTAAAATCTTTTTCAATTGTCTAATCCACTCTGGCGAAGTGGGTAAGACACTTGACTACGATCCCTGCAGACCAGGTTCAAATCCCCTAACTAGAGAAAACAGATGCTTTTTTTTTACTACTTACATTAGCTTTTCTAACAGCTTTTGAGCAAAAAAAATTTTTAATTACATGGGTTAAAATTTATTTTTTTTAATTCTTTTGTTGCAAAAAATCTTGCCTAATATCATGTAGGATATCATGTATACTATCGTGCAAGAAATCTTTCACAATATCCTATAAGATTTCGTGTAGGATCTCTTGCTCGATATCGTGCAGAAGCTTTGTTACGAGGATACAATGATTCCGATCTATTAACATTCGCTTGTGTACTATTGGTCGTACTAAATTTTGGCTTACCGACAAGCATTAGAATCACATAACTCCTATATGAAGCTTAGGTAAAAGACAGCTCTAAAACCTAAGAATAAGTAACTTATGTAAGCTTACGGTGCGAGTGAATGTACAGCTCCTCGGTATTGCTTAAATGGTAGAGCAACTGTCTAGTTAACGAAAGGTTTTGTGTTCAATCTGCACCCAGAGAGGATATTTTCCTTATTGTTTTTTATTTCTAAATATATTTTCTTGAAAAAAAAAACTATGTGGTTAAGTATTATGAATCTTAAGAATATTAGATATTGAGAAAAGGGTATGTACAGAGGATATAGTGTGCTTTTATTAAAAGGGCCGCCATCTATGCATAGCATCTCTTAATACAATGATCTAGTTGTATCAACATTCGCTTGTATAATATTGGTCGTATTAATTTCTAATTTACCGACAAGCATTAAGTCATATAACTACTATATCGAGCTTAGGTAAATAACAGCTCTTAAAATTAAGAATGAAAAACTTATCTAAACTGACGGCGCTAGTGAATGTACAGCTCCTTGGTAGCTCAAGTGGTAGAGCAACTGTCTTGTAAACAGGAAGTTGTGTGTTTGATCCACATCCGCGGAGGATATTCCTTTTATTTTTATTTAGTTCTTAAGAAATTTCTTTGAAAAAGAAACTATGTGGTTTAGAATTACGAGTCTTAAGTATATCGAATATTGAGAAAAGGGCATGTACAGAGGATATAGTGTGCTTGTATTGAAAGTGCCACCATCTGTGCAAACGCACGTTTTAATACAGCGTTGGCCACAATAGTCAAAAGTTTGCTGCTTACCACAACCTTCAGATTGCTTCTTCATCAGCACCACGACCAGCCAAGCTGTGAACTATTGCTGATGTATACATATGATGTATGTATACCAGTGCCTACTACCTGATGATCTGGGGCACTTACTGACTACTTTATTAATTAAAAAACAATAAAATGTAATACAAGCACCTATCACCTGATGTCAATTATTTATCGATAATACAATTTTTTCTAAACTTACCGACTCACGATGCAACGTGTAATATCGATAGAGTAATCTTAAAATGATTTTGAAGCTTATTATTTATTAATCAATAGGCCATTTGAACACTAAGATAATCATATGGTACATACATTTAAACACTTTCTCTTCGTACTGTTGTATAAAAATGCAGCGTCCAAAGCGTACTATTTTATACGGTTGCGATGTCATTTATTTATTATTTCAATTAATTGTGGAATTTGACAAGGGACTTTGGTAATAGACACTCGTGTAAGTAGTTAATAATTTATTATATAATAGTGCAGCCAGTAAGCGCCCCAGGACATTAGGTGATAGGCCCTTGTGTTATGAGTTAACATTTTATCAATTAATAGAGTGACCAGTAAGCGCCCTAAGTCTTTGAGTGATAGATGCTTTTATTACTATTTAAGATTTATTATTTTATGATGTGGCCAGTAAGCGCCCTGGGTCACCAGGTAATAGGGGCTTTTGTTATTATTTAAGATTTATTATTTTATATTGTGGCCAATAAGTGCTCCAGATTACCGGGTGATAGGCGCTTGTGTTATTAATTAACTTTTTATTTATTCATAGAGTGGCCAGTAAGCACCTCAGGTCATTGGGTGATAGACGCTTGTGTTATTATTTAGGATTCCACTATTTGTTAGAGTGGCCAGTGAGCGCCCCAGGCCCTGAGTCATCGGGTGATTGACGTTAGTATATACACATCATATATATACATCAGCGATAGTTCATAGCTTGGCTGGCGGTGGCGCTGATAAAGAAGCGCTCTAAAGGTATCGGTTGGCAACAAACTTTTAACCATCACGGCTAATGCTGTCTTGATACAATGATTTAGATATACTTAGTAACAATCGCTTGTATACTATTGGTAGTATTAATTTCTAATTTACCGACAAGCATGAGAGTCACATAACTAAAATAAAAAACGGTTTAGTTACTTGTTACTGACATTTAATTGCTAAGGAATTAATTTAATTTTAACTTCAATTCAGAAAAGAGTCAGGCTTCTTATTGCGTACGCATGCTTATCAAAAAATTCATTTAATTATCGTATAAAAGTAAAAAATAAATGGGCCACTCATCTTGACCCCTTACTTGCCTACGTAGTTAATTTAAGAATCATGTATGTGTGAGAAAAACTACTTATTGAAGCTGCTTACACGCCTAAAAATTCATTCAATTATTCTGTGAATATTGAAAATTACTAGGCTAATTATCACTGACGCTTGCATGCCTAAGATAATTAATTTAATTATTTTACAAAACTGAAAAATAATACTGCTACCTATTTTCGGTGCTAGCACACCCAAGAATTAGATCATTTATTATACATGGATGAAAAACAATCGGTCCTTATCGCCAGCGCTTATTTCCTGAAGTATGGATTCAATTATCGTATGAAAAACTAAAAAACAGTTATCATGTGGATACTTATCAGTGGCGCTTGCTCTTCCAAGAATAAATATAAATTTTGTACAACACTAAAAAAAAATTAGACTAGTCATCGACACCACCTGAGGAACCAAAAGTTAGATAATTGATTTTAATAAACAAAAATTTTCATCTCGTAAATTAATTCCTAGTTATCAATTAAAGGATAAAATATACAATTTTGCAGCATTTTGCTCATCAAAGTAGATTGAGAAGGTATTCGGATAGTTCCACAAAGCCTAGGTAAGTGTTTATCTACGAAGTGATTTTCCAGAAAACAGTGTTGGTGTGTGATGCTTATTAGAGGTCAAGAGAGCTAACTGAAAAGTCTTGGGGATGTTACATACTTGTTATTAGAGAAACAAACTTAAAAAAAATAGGTAAGAAAAACAAGACTCTTTCTTCCCTTCAATAAATTGGTAACGTACTGCTCAACGATACTTATACTACCTAAATTCATTAACACGATTTTCTATCTAAACTTACTTTTCGTTCAACCAAAAGATTGTTATAAATATTTTTAATCAACAATACTAAGTGAATTTTATTTTAAATTCTTCTAACTATATCAACCCCTTATACCTTATTCAAAGCTATCTGTTTTAAGAAAAACTTTTTTTTGTTAACATGTATTGTTAAAGTTTTAGGAATTACTATGATTAAACAAAATACCAGTCTAAAAATGTATAAAAAATATCTGTTACACTGAATTTTTCATTGGTACACTTTCTGCTTTTTTCCAATTGAGTGCTTATGGTAAATGAAAGGTCTTTATGTGTGAAATATTTACTTCTTTCAATAATTCAACGTTGCATGCTGAAATTGAAAGCCTGACTGAATTTATAACTGACGAGTTGTAAGAAAAATAATGAATAGACTGGTATTTTAATACATATAATGTTACGAATTTTCATTAACTTATTTTTCAATCCTTATGAGGTATTATCAATAGAATAATCAATAGACTTAAACTAAAAAATCAGAAAATAGTAAAAAAGTTGCTTTTTAAATATGGGTTATTAAATCAAATAAGTTTGGAAATCAAAACAAACAATAGAGTACAAATTTATGTTTAAAGAAAAGTTTAAGTGTAGTGTTCGTCAAGTCAAGTGTATGCTATGTTGCAGAGTTTTCTGTTAATATTGCCTAAATTTTTGTCTCTTTTTTTCTGTTAAATAAAGCTATGATACTGTTTATAGGTAACATTCCTAAAAATATTTCTGTTTATAGCATGATTTTTATCGAACATTTTATAACTTTAACGCAAAAAATTTGTAGTTAAACGTAATTTTCGTATTTTGACTATTGTCATCTGTCAAAAAGCGAGTACTCAATTCAAATTAACGTTAAAATAAATTTTGACATTTTTTTGTAACTCATAATACAAGAAAAATATGAAACATCAAAATTAGAAACACGCTTTTACCAATCTTGCTCTATCAACATTGTCTCGGAATGGAAAAAAGGCATCACTACTGAGAGCAACATTGTCCAACTTTCTTAGCCAATTATCTACGTTGTCCTTGGTTAATTTCTCTGGAATAATCTCATACATTGCCTCCCAAGAATTTTCGTATGTATCTTGATCAATAGAACTAATAATAAAGTTATCAATCGCATTGGAAATCATTGATCTATTAATATCCTTTTTAAATTTCATACTGATCACTTTCGGATGCTGTCGTAACCACCTGTTAACCATAGAAATCGCCATAATATTATTTTTTGTTATAAGTAAATTTTACTAATCATAGATAAGAGGTAGTGTAATCACCAATTATTTGCCTTATCACCAGCAAGTCTAGTACAGTGTATTCTTGACTGCTGGCCAGCACCAATTCCAATTATCTGTCCATCCCGGGCATAACAAACAGAGTTGCTTTGTGTGTATTTGACAGCTATGGTTGCAACTATCAAATCCCTAAGTGCTGCTTCTGTTAAACTAGAGTTTTCCGTTACAATATTGGAGAAGGTTGAAACATCAATTTGAGCATCATTTCGTTTTTGCTCCAGGGTCATACCAAACAATATTTTACGTTCCATCGATGAAGGTTCGTAGGATGGATCGATTTGCAGAATGCAATAGCCACCACCTTTTTTCTTACGCAGTATTGTGAGTGCTTCATCCATATACCCTGGTGCTATTATGCCGTCAGATACTTCTCTGCAAAGTTTTTTTTTAACTTGATATTATACATATTTTCAAAAGATTAAATAAACTTAACTAATGTAAATGCAGTTGCTGCGCTCATTAATTAAGTTAGATTCTATGTTATAAAAAGTTAAGTAAATAGATAAGAGTTCAGCTCAGATCAGTTAAGAGTGTTAGAAGCATTAGGATTTTTTAATCAAGGTATACTCATTATCATAAAATTCAACAACTTTTTCAAATTTTGTTGACTAAAAGTTTTTCCAAGATAATAACCCTGCAATAATAATCACCCTAAAACACATATTGGAAACAAAATAGCGGGTTATGATATCGATTGAAAACGTTTAATAAATCCTTAATTTTTTAAACTTCTATAAACACAAGTCAAGTTTCGCCCCCCTGTGCGCTTCGCGCACTAATCTTTTACTACAATAACTTGAAATTAGGGTTTTTCGATTTGTTATTTATGTAAAATAGTAAGGTACCTCCCATTTGAATTTTTATATTACTGTGTGCTTTACGAGTCAATATAAACGTACAGTGATTAATTAAATTTTGTTTACTTTTTAATATTTAGTACGATGCTTAAAATAAGCATGAATGAAAATATGGTCATCACACTCCTGATTTATTTAAAGAGGCCTCGTGACGGTTCCTCAACCTAGGCTGGATCAATTTGATAGTTTAAACCGTTCTGAATTAAACGGTACACTTACTCAATTGAAAGTGTCTAATAAAAACTGATAAAATTTTTTTTGTCTGTTTCTAGTCGGTTTTTGCACTTGGAAAACACATAAAACACAATAACGTTCAAAATTTGACGCTTCTTATATTTATTTCTTTACCAACGCAAGATCAAACATAAGTAAACTGACTTATTAAGCACTACCATCTAGATGGCAGCATCAAAACAAGGGGGCTTAAGTATTTTACATGGAATTAAAAAAAAANTTTGTACTAGGAAAACTACATAAAAAACGATAACGTTTGGAAGTTAATTTTTCTCATATCTATTTTTTTACTAGCAAGAGATTAAACATATGTAAATTGACGTACCGTCTGGATGGCAACACCAAAACAGGGGGGTTTAAGTATTTTATCGTCAAATTCTGTAAAAGTAAATTTTTACCATTTTTTCAAAGTTCCACATAAAATACTTGAACTCCCCTGTTTTGGCGTTGCCATCTAGATGGTAGTACGAAATTAGTTAACTAACTAATGTTTAATCTTGTGTTAGTGAAGAAATAAATTTAATAAGCGTCAAATTTTTAACATTATTGTGTTTTACGTGATTTTCCAAGTGCAAAAACCGACTAGAAACAGACAAAAAAAATATTTTTATCAGTTTTTATTAGAAACTTTCAATTGGGTAGGTTTGTTTTGAAAAAATAAATAATAAAGAAACAATTAGAAGAATATATAATTTAAGTAAGGAAAGTACAGATTATAGTTATGGCACGACATGATGTCAGGCTGGCCAGTACGATACTGTCTGCTATCATCGCATCGTCCAATTGTTTCAAAACAATTTTCTGCGCTGATAAAATCTCTAACCCCAGGCTCGCACCTGTCACATTCGCTTATATATACTTATTCTTAGTTAAGTGCGTAAAAATTGTATTACACAACAGTGAATGTAGCTTAAGGATGCTCATCACACATAGCGATTTTTATAAGATTTTACTTAAATTTCAACAGGACTTCAGAAATAATGTTAGAAATGTACGTGTCAAATTTGAGACCGTTTTAAAATATCGTTTTGATATAAAATGTTTGAAATGGATTTAGCACTTAGTTTTACGGGAGAGTTACACAAAAATAAAATGTATCTGAAAATGATCCATTTAATTTGTCTTGTTTTTTTGCAATGACGCAATATAGAAAAAAAAGTTATATTTAATTTTCAAAGGGACTAACAAGTTATTTTTGCAATTAAATAATAAAAACTAGTTTGGATGTATGTTGGATACGTATACTCATCCACACAAAACAGTTGCCGATGCTGCTGCGTACTCTTTACCTCTCTCGAGTTCTTCCTTATAACTAAGATAAACATGCTTAACTCAAAAGATCACCTTATTCAAGATTTAAGAAACTTTTTACGGGTAAAACACAATAAAAATTAAACAATTTATCTATACAATCTCGTATGAATTCACCAATAATAAAAAACACAGCTAGTGCATTAGTTTGCTTGGAAATATTTGTAACAGTTGCCATGAAAACTAATTCTATCCTTATTAATTTAAATAATAATAAGTCAGAATGTTGTATGTCAGAAAATTGGCATAAAAAAATATAATAAGCTTTTACTGCTTTTATCACTGATATTTAGCTGTTACAAAAAGACATAGGTTTCAAGTTTTAAAAGAAATTTTATTATTCAATTAATAAATAATGAATGTAAATAATAGAATTATTATTAAGAAACAAATAAAATAGCAATCAGTAAAAAGAGATTTCAATTAAAAATAAGAAAAGAAATTGTCAGAAAATTAAAAAAATAACATTTTACCAATATATTTTAACACGTGTTACTGTTAGCTGCAGCAGGCCGTCTATGATAAATTTTTCAACTGTTAGAACATCGTACATGAATAATTTAAATTAGATGACTTACGCTAGAACGCTTTCACTGTTTATTAAATGTATACATAGTAAAATGATTTTAAACTTCGATTACAATCTTGTACTTTACAAGTTTCGCGGGCAACGTACGTTTAATTATCAATAATATTTTTTTTATGTTGGTTTACTCGTAACAATCATATGTTTACAGTTTCAGCTATACAGTATGTTAAGTTTGTTCGTGAGAGGCATAATAGTTCGAAGCGTCTTAAATGCATAACGATTATTTGCTATCGAAAAAATGATTCAATGAATTTGCATCAAATCTTATGAAAAAAATATATTATGTACTTTAAAACACTTAAAATGTTGACACTGGCACACGGTGAAACTGCTCGAAGTAAAAAAAAGTTTATAAGTTGGGAAGATGTCAATAACGAGCCTCTCTATAAACGCTTTAGCATGTCAACAACAGATGAAAAAGTTTAAGCAGTGGTGAGAGTTATTTTGGATAACCATTAAACTAATCCGTTGGCTCGTGTCATAAAACTTTTTTGATCGTTTTGGGCATGAGACATGTGCCAGTTAAGTTTGTTCCGAAACTGCTTTATTTTGACCAAAAAAACCACCACATGAGTATCGTTCAAGAGCTGTTGACAGACGACAACGATGATCCTGATTTACTCAAAAGGATGACAATGCCCCTGCTTACTCATTTTTGTTCGTGAGAAGATAAAGACTGCATCGCTAGAAGAGCTCAAAGTTATACTGGAAAGTGTTTCTGAGAAGTATCTCGAGGATTAGAAAAAGCGTGTGTGCAAGTGTATCGTATAAACAGGAAATGACTGTAAAGGGGATCCCACAAATATTAATAAATAAAAAAAAAATTTTTCTTCTAAAAATACAATGTCACCTTACTTTTTTAACCCACTTCGTACATACTTATCCATTTTATGTGTCACGTACAATCATGTTATGTGTAATATCTTACGTAAGTAACATCTAATAATGTTTTGCTTTAATTTGCTATGCACTAGTGTAGCAGATTATTCAAATGCATGTAACATGAGCACACTGAAAACTTATAAGACACTATTATTATTAACATTAATGTTAAGTCCACATTGGTGCTCAAACCACGCTTTCTCGTACTCTTTTCTCAATCAATAATTACCATAAGTTAAGATTAAAGTATAATAATAAGGATGAAAGAATGCTTATTTTTTCTGTCCATACTTGTAGTACGTATAACCTGCACGTTCTCCGAAAGCCTTCCCCACAGTCATCGCTCTGCAAATAAACTATAGGCTATATTCATCCATGCTATTGACAAAATTTTTTTTACCAATTGATAAAAGAAACTAAATTAATATTTTATGTGAAAATGTTTAATTCAATCCTTCTAAGCCGTCAATACAATGTTCGGAAAAACTGTAACTCTGAATCGTAGTAGTTCATGCACTCTTTAAGCAAATGAATACAACTAATGATACACAGAACAGTGTCTTAATAGAATTTTTCAATTTCATGTATCAAGATCTTCTGCGTCATTATTGTGATTCTAAAATAAACAAAATTGTAATGTTGCTCTAAATTTATGTACTTAACACAGTTTATGTGTGGAATAAGACTAATTATAATAAAATTATATAAATATAATATTTAAGCTGAAATTATGATTGTTGTAAGAATTGGTAACATAGTATTAATTACAAAAATGGTTACTGTATATACTGAAAATTTATCTTTATTACCTTTCATTTCACAAATAAAACAATTTTACTACCTTGGGTATCTTTGAGGGTCAAGTGTGCCTTTGGTGGGAAAAACAGTGTTCAGCACTTGTTAAGTGCCATCCGTCTTGGGTTACCTTATGGTCCCCCCGGGTCTGCTTTACAGTACCCTTGAACTGTAAAATAACCCCTAGGCCGATGGTACTTTTGTGACAAAAACTACCATTCTCTTTCAGTTAGCTTTCTCAATACCTATAAATAAATCTCACGGCAAAAATTTTAATGAATGATTTGAGAAAACCATTGTTTTCTCACTATCAATTATATATTGAATTATCAACATGTAAAAATTCTCATGATTTAAATACACAAAATAAGTTTAATTCAACGTGCTACATTAGAAAGTTAAGTATGTAGGAAGCTTATAAATGAAGTGTAAGGGACACAGAAGGGTATTCGCTGTGTGCAGTATTCTGAAACAGCGCCACCTGCATGGCAAAAACGAGGTGCTGCTGGATAACACAATTACATAGCCTGTTATGGGCTGCAAACTTTGTTACTTGTTTTTTGTAGTTTTAATGCATTTTTGATACTGCAAGTATAGATTTTCAGTGTTAAGAATTTGTATTAAACAGAAAACAATCTTTTGTTACATTATTATTTATTTTTTTTTTAACTGTAAAATAAAAGTTGTTATCTATTTGACACAAATTCTTGACACTAAAAATCGATACTTTAGGCATCAATAATGCATTAAAACTATAAAAAACAATTAACAAAGTTTGCAGCCCATAACAGGCTATGTAATCGTGTTATCCAGCATCACCTCCTTCTTGCCGTGCAGGTGGCGCTGTTTCAGATTACTGCACATAGCGCATAGTGCATTATATGTTCTACGAATAAGTAACAATATTAAGTAAATTTTCACCTTACACTTCGTGTATTTCTGATACGAAAAAAGTGTTAACGGCGTGTAAAGGCTGTCAATTCTGACTCACATTAGTCACTTATAAAGAATAAAATGTTATTGGAGTTTTCATTGCTTAGTAGTAAGCGAGGTAGTCTCCTAGCTGCAGAAACTTGAACGTTCGTGAGTTTAAATTCTGTTAGAAATCAGAAAGATTCTTTTCTCGAGCTTATTCAACGGGATGAGTACATAGGATGCCAAAAACCCACTTAATTGATTTTCAAAAACAAATAATCCATTTTTCTGGTAATGTCTGAATCTCCAGGGGTTTACTTTTCTGAGAAAAGCTAACATCTGGCCAGCTCATTGGATAAAATTACTTTTGGTTTTAAAAAGGCTCGATGACACAGCAAGTAAGATGGTTTGTTGGAAAAGATCCTTTAAAAAACCTTGACAATAGTTGGTGTATGCTAGAGACAATCACTGCTTTCTGTAAATAATACCCTATAGGATAGATGACCGCGTCATCTGAGGGGGACTTTCCAAGGGACCCGCTCGAAAGACTCTCGTACTAGAGGAGGAACAGGATAGTTGCGGGAAAAAAAACAAGGAAGATAGAAATTAAGGATGTGGGATAAGTAAAACGCTGCATTGAAAAATCTGAATACCATACTACACCATATAAAAGTCATAAATTTATCTTTTTATATTGTATAACACATTTTGTGCATCTCTCCCCCGCATTATTCACCACACCCTCATGCGCAGCCTGATACAACACCCTATAAAAGAGGGTGAAAATATGGATACAAATATGCTTTTACTGGAATAATAAGCCCATATCTTATCCCACCCCGCCCTATCATTTACTTTTGTCATACTCTTACACAGCAGAGCTCCGATGGCTTAGTGTTCAGGAGGTTTGGGAGAAAAGTTTAAAATGTAGAATAGTGACAAAAAAATTTGTGCTTTACGTGAGCTTATCAGGACAGCACATAAATTTTTTTAGATTTCTCGTCAGGGAAGATTTTTGAGAAAATAAGTATTAAATATTATTAGTTTAACACGATCTCTTATGAGATAACAAGGTTAGGTTACCTTTTAATTAAAAATTAGGATACATTATAAATGTGTTAGTTAAAAAAAACGTTTTTATCGATACTTTAGCACAAAAGAAAGATTCTCAATAAATAAAATCTTGACTCACCAGACATTTTTTAAAAATTTAATCAATTGCATTCGTACAGTTGAACGTAAGGAAAATATTAAGTTTGTAGAGTGCAAGAGAAGGTGCACAGCAAGGGGGGCAGGTCTGTGATGCCCTTAGATGTTCTGGGCCGCACGCGCGCTACACTGAAGGAATCAGCGTGTCCTCCCTTGCCAAAAGGCCTGGGTAACCCGCTGAACCTTCTTTGTGCTAGAGATGGGGGCTTGCAATTATTCCCCATAAACGAGGAATTCCCAGTAAGCATAAGTCACAAGCTCGCGTTGATTACGTCCCTACCCTTTGTACTTAAAAAGTAAAAAAGATTTGTTAATTAGCAACGTGACAGGCAGCTCCATGTAGTCGATAGCTAGTTTTAACATTTTAGAGGATAGCTCATCCCATTCACCCGTTGCGGTAGCAGAGCAAAACAGAGCATGACGCACTTCAGGTGATGAGACTGGCAAGACAGGAAAAATAAGTTTTGAAGTATTCACCGAAAGGGATTATGCCCAAATAAGATCAAAAAGAGTTACGCTAAGTGAGGTTATCTTGGTAGGTAAAATTTATTAAGTCTATTTGGAGAGAATTGCAGTAAAGAAGAGGGATATTTTAATCTGGCCAAGTCAAGCGTGCGTATATAAGTCAATTTAATTTTGTATCTGATGTGTTATGTAATTTTTCATAAAGGAATCAGTATTCAGCAGAATAAAGTTGATTACAAATATTCCCTCTAACATGCCTAAAAAGGCTATCTCACTATCAGATTTTTTTTGCACAGCTTGTCTGTAAATAGCATTTCTGTGCTTTATGAGTTTAAAAATTTTGCTTAAAACCCATGGTCTTTTGCAGACTTAAAGCAAATAAATCTAGACATATCCGATATATCTAACGAGCTACCTTGTAACAGTTCTAACTCAGAATAAGCATTTGTCGATTGAAAATTTAATTAAGTAAAGATTATTTTATTAAGGTTACGATATAAAAATCTTTTAGTTGAATGTTTGTGCTATAGTAAGTGTTATTGATTAATCACTGAAATCATACCCAGTGATAAATGGAGAGAGGTTGCGAATATTTCTGTACAGCATTTGCAAAATTTACAACAAGTAAGTCAAGCTATGTATAAGAAATATGATCCAGGCGTGTGACATGTTGAGTCGGTTCTGATGGCACAAATGCAGTGTATGTGACAGTAAAACGGCATTAAAAAAGTTGAACGTTGCTGTCATCACTGTTCATAATTGTCGAAATCACCAACTTTAACTATGCTCGTATAGGAAGAAAAGTAGGTAGATTAGATTAAAAAAAATGAATTTAGAAAACTACGAGCTAGAAACCAATATATAACAGCAAAAAAAAGATTAATGATTTGTAATTGATATTTCTATAATAAAATAATCAGGTGTATTATCACTGGGGTTGGAAGTGGACAAAACTTTAGCTGAAAAATCACTGCGAACATAGAGACAAACAACCCCTTCATCTTTTCTTTCTCTACCATTCTAAAAAAAAAAAATTCATAGTTACCATTTAAGCACACAATTGCAAATATGCAACACCTATATAACTTTTAGGAACTTCACATAGATAAAATCACTGAAAAATGAAGACTAGAATACACAATTTGTAGCAATGAAGAAAATAACCGCTCACTTAGTACTGAGCAGCATTAGGCATATCAAAAATAACGCAGCCACACAAAAATGTGGGTAGTTAAAAAGCAGGTGCGTTCAGGCAATTGAAACGTGGACACAAAGATGTTAAGTAGTAAGTGCAGGGGCACCCAGAAACAGCAATGAGACCACTATGTAGATAAGTAGCCAACAGTACCTGATATAAGTCGTTACCAACAGTGCTAGATGTAAGTATTAGCTAACAGACAACAAACTCCTTGGTTGAAAAAGAAGAACACCCGTTATTTATGCTGTCAAAAAGCCAGAGCCAACAAAGATCTGAATCCCTGCCATAGTGTAAGGTACTCCAGAAAGTATCAAGAAAGTATCAAATAACAAGAAATTAGTGCGTAATCATATCTGCTATGACTCACCGTTCAATTACTATCGGTGATCAAGTGGGCTAAGTATTTTGCTCCTGCTGGGCTACCTAGATAGGTTAGCAATTCTTGCTGACGTCAAATTTTTTCGTTTTTTTTTACCTTCATTATGTACAACTTAGCTAACTACTACTTGTTTTTCAACCAATGTTTACAAATAGTAATTTTTTCACACATGCCACATAAAATATACATTATGTATAATTATAATTTATTCTTTTAAATGTTACTCATAAAAGTCCAAACACATTTTTTAGATTTATTTTGATATTGCAAACTGTTTTTGTGAGTGCAACTGACGAAAGTTTCTTACAAACTCACTCTCCCTCTGTAGTTTTTCTCGGGCTTGAGACCGATTCTTTAAATGTGGTCACATTATGCACGCATTTATTAAATTAAAATTTATGTTAAATAATTGAAAACAAAATATATGATAAATTTA
>NW_019379817.1:504558-514558 GCF_000648655.2 Copidosoma floridanum
GTAACGGATTAGAAAAGTTATGCGTAAAATAATGATATACTCAAAAAATAAATTTTTATAATAATTTTAATACAAAGAAATTTAATTTGACAAAAAATCATGCAAACATTGATACGATTACTAACCGCTGGAAGCATAAAAAAAGGATCATAATGTGCGTATTCACAGTTTTAACTGTAGTGACGACGGAGGAGATTTCTTATAAGCTTTTACTGCTTTTATCACTGATATATATAAGCAAAGTCCCAAAAATCGTTCTTACCGCTACCTGCAAAAAATACTCAACCGATCTTGCTAAAATTTTGCATACTGAGTCTTGACACTTCCTAGATGATTTTCGCATAGTTTTTGTCTTGAAAAATTGCTTACAATAGCAACAAATGAGCTTAAGGTTTTTAAAAATTACGCTAACTTTTTACCTTAGGTCAGTAAAATTCACTAGGTGGTGTCAAAATGAAATCAAACCTACTTTTATTCAAAGTAAGGAGATCTGGTTACAATGTCCTCAAATAAATTATCTTATATCATAGTCGTTTATCAACAATATATCGAGAGCAGATCTGTTAACCAAGTAGCTGGATATCCCAGCTACCGATGTCACTGTTCACTGATGAATGAACGACTACTGAGTGCTACGAAAAAATAGGCGTTCTAATTACCAACGTATCAAGCATAATAACAGAAAACGATCAGCCAGAGCACTATTGCTCAAACACTTCAGAATTTTGTGGAAGTTCTTTTAACTAAACTGGAGCTGTCAGAACACCTTTTACTATAATAGCTCCTCCTTAGAAGTTCGTACGAATGGCAAATCTACGGAGGAGGTATTATCCAGGCCCACTTGGCCGACAAACAGTAACCGGTCGCTTATCCGGGGAACGATCCAAACGAAATTTTTTTGTTTGGATATGAAACATTCAAAATAAAAAAGTACATTAATATTAAGATATTGTGTTAAGTAGTAAATACAAACTATATTTATTAGAGAAGCATGCAAGTAGTTATTATTTTGGAAGATTTTCAGCAAGTGGAAATCGCAGAAATTTCTGGATTGTTTAATTGGCTTAAAACGTCCACAAAACCCTAAAAATATTAGATCAGATTTCTCTCAAGCTCGACGTTTTCTGATATTAAGCTGGAAACGTTGGTATTAAGAACGCTTTTTTCGTAGTACTTGGAAGTTATTTATTAATTTAAAAACAGTGACATTGGTAGCTGGGATATCCATCTGCATGTCTAACAGCTCTGTTTTTGATACATTGTTGGTAAACGATAATGGTATATGGTAATTTGCTCGGGGATATTGCATCTAGATTCACTTAATTAGATTAGAGGTAGCCTCGATTTTACTTGTACGCCACCTAGCGACTTTAACTAAACTAAGGTGAAATAAAAAGGTAGCATATTTTAGAAAAATCTTAAGCTTATTTATTGCTATAGTAGTTAATTTTTTCAAGATAAGAACTATGCGAAAACTATCTAGGAAGTGTCGAGACTCAGTTTGCAAACTTTCAGCAAGATCCATAACTAATTATAACCTTCTTGAGCAAATCTAGATCATTATTAACTGTATCCAACATCTCTTGAGCAATGGTAATGCGATGATTTTTTTCGGTTGAAATTACGGAGATTTATAACGAATTTCTCTGACATACATCACGTGCCTGAAAAATCTGAAATAGTAGCATGTCACGAGCCAAGTAATACTCTAAGGTCTTCAGTAATTCTTTTACGGTAATTCAGTGACTTTTAACATAATTTTTGTCACTTCAGGAACGTTTTCATCTCTTATTGACTTTCTGGAACTAGACGTCCAGGGCAAAGTTTATTACCGATATCCTCTTAAGCTTCTTGGAATAGCTTGTACTACTCATATGCATTTATTTTATTTAGAATACACTACTTTTTTGACACTAAAAAGAATATAATCTCTAGGCTATTTTCTTCGTTTTTGAAGAAAAAAATCACCAAGCAACTAAATACTTAAAACCCTTCCTGCTTCTTTCACTCAAACAAGATATACTATACAGCTAATACTGTATGTATAAATCATTGATATAAGTGTACTGCCACAACAAAATAAAGAATTCGAAGTTGTTATGTATATATCCAACGAAATTTGAGATCACCTTACTTTTTAAGAGCCCGTCTTGAGTCTACTGATCTTATATATTTTTTTTTAGTTGTGTAAAGTAAAAAAGGAAGAAACATGATTATCTGGAAAGAAATGTACATTTTATGAATTTCATAATACTTTTAATACAACCCATACTTTTGTCTATCTAATCGATTAATTTAAATTCATATACTAGCCCGAAAATAAATATAATCTTACCACTTTTTTTCGCGTAACGTCATGGAAGACACAGACAATTTATTAAACTTCACTCTATCACCGACAATCTAACAATTTTTTATCTCAAACCTTTTTTCTCTTATAGTCCACGCTGTAGGATGCTTCTATAAAATCTCATCTTTTGATTTCAAGTTGTGTTTACGTCCTTTATCGATCTTTTGAATGTGTAAATAAACATTCTTGCATGCAAATTTTGATAACATTAGTTATACAACGTGTTCGTTAGTAATCGCTCTTTTAAAGTGAGACATAATTGTCTGAGGTCCAAAATTCTCCATTTCGTGCCTTTCTGCGGATGTTTTGACTGTTTTCAGTACTGCTGAGTACTGTGTAGTCTATTTTAAGGATAGTATAGTGTACGATAACAGAATATAGACTTTTCTGGGTCCTTGTGTTTATTTGTTACTCGCGAGTTCTAAGAATTGTAGAGAATATTGTGGATGATATCCACATTTTTAGTATGTTAATTAAAATATTTTAAATACTGATGTTACAATATGTTCATAAAATATACTTTCAAAGTTTTTTCTAAGAACAATCTGCACTTTTCATTAGTAAATATTAGTTGTGCTTCGTGCCAAATACTATTATCCTCTTGCATAATTCTGTAGAATTTACAGAAATGTAAATTGAAAAATTATTATCCGGAAGTGTCCATTGAAATCGCATAAGCACCTTATCTCATTCTAAAAAGAGTTTCGGATTTATAGGTAGATTTTTTGGCACGTACCCTTTACTGCTTTCGCTTAATTTTCATGTGACAGCACTTGACATTAAACACCTTACGCAAATGGTTACAGTTATTCATAATAACCACCAATTAACACTTACCTTGTCAACCACCACCCAATAGTCAATGGAACAGTTTAGCAAGTGGCAGCTAAGAATTATCTTCGGCTTTTTACTTCAAGTTTGCTCTCAGCTTCACGTTCGTTGTGATTCGATAACTGTGGATACAATTAATCGGCTATCCTTTTTTTTTTTTTTGATTTCCTTACCAAACACCATAACATTTGTAGCTACTTGAGCCTTGCATTGTTTTTAACAGTATCTCGTGTATTTTTAGTACTGTTTATATCCTCTTACATTGCTACGATATTGCAACTAACCGTTAACGATTAATTTATTTCGTACATTTTTTGCACTTATTTGTTTGAGGATTTTTAATTAATTACAAAATATGTACACTTCAAACTTAAAAAAACAAGTGCATTCATAAGCAGGTGTTATAAATTTATTTTTAACAGTTGCCATGAAAACTAATTCTATCCTTATTAATTTAAATAATAATAAGTCAGAATGTTGTATGTCAGAAAATTGGCATAAAAAAATATAACTGGTAGGAAACCCGAGTCAAAAAAATTACTCTCAATCTAACTACTTAAGTTCCCAGTTTTTTTTCAGCTATTATTTCTACTTTAATTTTCAACTTTCACAATTTTGTAACTTGCAATGATATTCCTTTGCACAAATCGTTGTAAATACTTCAGTTTCTTATGACCATAACTATTTCTCCTTTCAATTGATACAAAACTTTTTTATTAAGTAAATAAGTGCATTTATTATAAAAAGTTCGTGTAACTTCATTATTCAATCACGAATAGCATTAACTAAGTATTTTTTAACATATAATATTATTATTAGAAAAAAGTACCACCTCAACCAGGCGTTGCACTTGTATCTCTGTTTTGTCGGAGAAACACATTACTCATTTTATAACCGAGGTCTTAGCAACCTCCTCTTGTCTATCGCTACATTATAACTTTTGGTGATTTCAAGATAGTATTTTTTAAAGTGAAACTTCTATTGCCACATATTGGAAATCTCGTGGTGAGTAGAACCGGCTGATGCAACGCAAAAGTGTCCATCCGGTTCTTGGTGGCGAGGAGAGAGCGGAGAGTGGGATACGAGAGCAACACGCATGCGATTCAGAGAAAATGTGTGGTGGAGAGAAAGAAAACAAAAGAGAGCAAAGTAGCCAGCGCACGCCTCTACATAAATATAAGGTATGTACTTGTTTAGAAACTAATATATTATATAGTAGAAAGCCAGAGCATGTGTTTATATGTGTGTATGCACGTAGATACTCTCTCTGTATAGAAGACTTGTAAAGCTGGCACCTGTAAATATTAAATATTATTATTTTGCAACAATTTGGGGCTTGGACAATTTCTCCTTAATTGCGGATTTATTTTAAACTTTAATTTTTATTTACAGATCAATAGTTTGCGAGATATTTGCAAAATCAAACGTTAAAAAAAAAAAGAAAAAACGTGGCAGTGACGTATGAAAGCCATAGTTTTAAGTACTGATTTAGTTTAAATGTCACAAAGTTTGTCAATAATGAATTTTTTTATTAAATTGAAAAATCCCGTGAAGACGAAAGTAATAAGTAGGTATACTGTGAGAGTTCTGGCTCACCTTCCCCTAGGGTGGCAGGGGGAAGCTGTAGCGCGAGGGTATGGGGCTCCCCCCATCCAAGTGGGTGGCTCTGAGCTGTCGCGGCTCCGAGTGGAGGGGGGCGGGCGGACACTTGTGAGAAGGCCCCTGTGTGACGTATGTGTACATGTGTTGGGTCAGCCATGCTATTGCACGAGCTTCTTGACCACTACACGCATGCATGAAAATGTACACATGCACATGTATATGTGCTTGCACGCGTGCTAATATTTTCCGACTCATCATATATGTAGACATCAATGAGATAGAATGAGTAAGTGCTTAGTTGGATCATGCACTTTACTGCAAAGCCCTATAGACGTTATAGTAGAACACTCTGTTGTCACAAATTAGACCCCACGAATGTAAGCAATACTTCTCTAAATAAAACTGCCTCAAAGGATTTTTGCTAGTTTTGTTCTTTGAATTGTATTTATTAATGGTTCAACAGTCTAACAGCTGATAACATTCTAAACATATGACTATGAATGGAGCTTCTTGACCACTACACGCATGCATGAAAATGTACACCAAGCTCACATCGTTATATTATGGCTGCACACGCGCTCCTTGGAGTGGCTTATCGTGCTCAGATGTCAGTGTCTTACATAAAGAAGCTGGATACAGTTGCTTAAAGAGGATGGGGATAAAAAATTAACAACAAATACGTTTTTGTGTCAAGTCATATCCAAATGTATTAAGTATGGAATTTGCAGAAAATTTTTTTTGGTTACATCTGATATTTCTTACATTTTAACTATGCATATGTATAAAAAACTAATATATCTTATAATGTGTGCTAAATTATTTTTAATTATTAGTTATTACTACTGTTGGATCATGAACCATTTATAGTTACTATTTAAATAATAATAGACACACACTTATTTTAAATAAAGCCATTCAACCCTTGATAAAATCACCGCTTGTATGTAGCGCTCTTGTGCTGTCTATAATACAGTCTCTTACATACTTTACACTTATCAGATCGTGTCACTTTTTTGTTCCTATAACCATTATTTTTTTTTTTAAATAACACGCATCACACTCATAAGTTTTTTCTTTAAATCCTAAAAAGTCTTTCTCTTCTTCCTATACATGCAGTGCTGATTCACATTAAAAATTTTCTTTACTCACGGAAATATAGCTATTCTCATCGTCTAGGTTATATCTCATTATAGCTATTTTTTCACCTTGTGTAGTTTCATCAATTTGTCGTTCATCCACTACAGAGAGTGGGCTACCACTCTTACTGTCACTAGTGTCACTACCACTGTCTCTATCACTAATGAAAGTGTCTCTGTCACTACTATAATCTGCAACTACTACATTCGTATCACTGTCTCTATCACTAACAGTTTTCCTATCGCTATCAGAATCTATAACTATTATGTTAGTGTTATTATCACTATCTTTATCACTAATTAAAGGTTTTTTCTCACTATCGCAATTTACATCATTATAAACACTATCTCTTTCTTTATTTACACTAGCTATAGTATCACTATCACTATTAATATTGGAATCACAATCACTATCACTTCTTACTCTTTCAATTTTATTTTTCTGTATTTCACCTGTAATGTTTTCGGAATCACTACCATTTATTGTAGTTTTCCTTTTTTTCAATGGGAAAGATATGGGTTGGGACTCGTCTGGTTTCACTTTAGCCAACTTTCCTGGTGCATATTTCATCCCAAAATCAGTCACAAAAACTCTCCTTTTTTTTGTTGGTAGTAAAAAGGGTAACTTTTTATCATCACTTATTTTACCAATTTTCAATTTAAAATATAACACTGTTTTAGAAATACTTTGATTTGTTAGATAAAAAATGTGCATTCGCCCTGTAGGAAAGTCAGGAGAGAACTAGTGGTCCTTCGAAAGATCTTCTTGGTCTAAAAAACTGATAACTATGCTTCATTCTATATACAACTCTTTTACTACAACAACCATAGCTTTGATGTGGTAATAGAGTGTATATGCCTATATAATATTATGTATACCAGTTCAATGCGTCATTTACAAGCAGATGTTGACTGTTTCTCCATAACAGAGATGTTTTTATAAGGTTATAAATATTGGTACGCACTAGTCCTGAGGGTCTCAATAGCTCAACAAGACCGCTCATATTCTTTACACTTTTTCGTATTCTGACGATTTTACATGTTTTATGCTTACGGTAATGCTACTGCAGCAGTACTCTTATTGTGAAAATGTATTTCTTGTTTAATCGATGGAACACTTGAAAATACGAGAATAAAGATTTTGTAAAATAATTTTTATTAATTTTTTTATTCTTAATTTCAACAAATCGCTATAGATAAATTATATGTCAAGGATAGTTTATTTATGAAGTGTTACTCTTTTTTAATATACTTTTTTTTATAGCTATAGCATTCTTCACAGCACAACAGGCTGATTCAAATGTATGATTTGTACATGTCACAAGAGGCATGTTAAATTGTTTCAATGGTAAACATTCTTTAAAGTTGTGAATGGACCTAGAATAGAAAAATAGTCCTTTACTTTGTATTTATCATTTTTTATTTATTATGTATTGGATTTTATTAATCTCATACCTATTGAGAAGCACTTGACGAAGCCATTTCGTTTTTTCAGGTCCTTTAACATAAATTACGTCATCCTCTTTGAAAAGTGACGATTAAATCTTCATAGGGCACTTCTCCAGAGTCCCAAAGGAGACCGTGGTAATTACGTTCTAACCAACGATTTTAACGTTTATTTTCAGACCTTAGCTGATCCCAGGGGTGGGAAGGCTTGAAAAGAAATACTTTTGGTATAGAATCTTCTTCCTCTAAAGGTATAATTGCTACCTCCTTCGAAATGAATTCGTTAAATATAGTCTTGAAGCCTTGAATATCAATCACATATTTAGACATCTTTAAGCTAGTACAATTAACAGTCAACTGACATCAATACTTACATACAATCTCTTTTTACACACTATACGTGTACTACAGCTTTTTTTTTAGACCACCACTAGGTAGCGCTTTTATCCGCGTAAATAGATGGTATGAGACGTATGTCAAAGCACCGTAGGAGTCATTTGAGGACAATAACAATTGGTGTCAGCATCATGGAGCAACTTTTTGATAATTCTGCTAATGCCGACTGTGTAGAAAATTTTGTGATTTTTGGTAAAATAGTGCTAGTAGAATATCAACGACTGTTAAGTGGTGATACTACTATAAATATTCAAGATTTAGTTGATAATAGTGTGATAGTGCTTCAAAGCATAAAAAACTATCTGCAATCTGTGAAATTGTCACCACACATTAAGCAAAAGTTATTTAACATTGAGTGTCTCATAATAACTTTTTTGGAAACATTTTTTAAAAAATTGAAAATTCAAGGACTAGTCTTTTGCTGATACATCAATCCATGATGATGATACTACTGTGGTGTGGAAAAAACTTGATAGTGTGTTTCAAAATCCTATAAGAACTGTCATTATTGTGAATAGCAAGCACTTGGATGTGGTAAAATTTTTGAAGTCTGCGGAAAACGAGTTTGTTTCAAAAGTGCCAGAAATTCTAAATCAGCAGCATGCTTTAGAAGTTAACGCAGTTTTAGAAGCAGAGTTTGTCTTGGTAAAAAATAATACGGAGACTACTGAAGTTAAGTACTTGAATACTAAATCGGAATTTATTTTTCATACAACTAATTTACATCAATGGTTTGAAAATAATGTTCAGAAACCCATTGCTACCAACATTAATGAATTTCAAAAACGAGATTCCGGATGCACTCTATTTTAAATTAAGTATTAAATACGAATAAATATTAGGCTATGAATAGTAGTTCTTACATAGAACTACCCAGTTCTATTATTGAAAAAAAGCTTGCGTTACGTTAAAAATGTAGATCACCAATGTTTTAAATGGGCCGTTTTGTCAGCACTACATTCTTCAAGTAAAAATGCGAGTCGAGTCTCGAATTATCCAAACATGTGAATGATGACGATTTCACTCAGATAACATTTCCAGTGCAACCTAAGCAAGTACCGAAGTTTGAAAAAAAAGGTGTTTCAGTTAATGTATATTTTTTAGAAAGGAGAAATAATAACACAGGCCTGCAAAGAACGGGTTATTGCTTCTCTTTTCAATTTAATAGTCTTATCCTAAGTATTTTTTTGCACTAAATCCGAATCCGTTAGCCAAATTGCCCTATCACGACAGGATTTTAAGCAATCCTAACCAAAAAGTGCCAAAAAGCGTATTCTTTGCCCTTTTGCCAATTTGCCTTATCATTTAATAGTTTTGAGATATTCAACGCGCAAAAGGGCAAAAAACACGCTTTTTGGCACTTTTAGATTAGGATTGCTCAAAATCCTGACGTGAAAAGGCAACTTGGTCAACAGATTCGGATTAGGCGCGAAAAAATACTAAAGATATGACTATTGGATTGGAAAGAAAAAAACTTTGCAGGCCTGTGTAATTTTAAAACTTTTCCACTTCATTTAACAGCTAAAAAAAAGCCTAAACATGTAAGTTTGTTACTTATAGGAAGTCACTATACGGAAATGAATGATAAGGGAAAAACGAATAGAAAACAAAAAAAATTTAACAACGGAGATGATGATTTTAATTATTCTGAAATTATGAGAAAGGTAGAAGAAGATGATGATGATGATGATGATGATGATGATGATAATAATGATGATGATAATGATGATAATGATGATAATAATGATGATGATAATGATAATAATGATGATGATAATGATGGTGATGATAATGATAATGATAATGATGCCGATTTGCCTTATCATTCCAAAGTTTTGAGATATTTAAGTCGTAAAAGGGCGAAAAACAAGCTTTTTTGCACTTTTAGGTTGAAATTGCTCAAAATTCTGACTTAATAGGGCAATTTGGTCAATAGATTTAGATTTAGAGCGAAAAAGTACTCGAGATATAACTATTGGACTAAATAAAAAAGACTTTGCAGGCCTGTGTAATTTTAAAACTTTTCCACTTCATTTAACAGCTAAAATAGAGCCTAAACATGTGAGTTTGTTACTTATAGAAAGTCACTATACGGGAATGACTTAAAAGGGAAAAACAAACAAAAAACAAAAAAAATTTAACAACGGAGATGATAATTTCAATTATTCTGAAATTATAAGAGAGGTAAAAGAAGAGGATTATAATAATGACAATGATGACGATGATGACGATGAAGACG
>NW_019379817.1:537058-539558 GCF_000648655.2 Copidosoma floridanum
ATAATGACGATGATGACGATAATGATGATAATAATGACGAAAATGATGAGAATAATGACGATAATTATGATGATGATAATGATAATGATGATGATGACTATCATGATGATGATGACGATGATGATGATGATGATGACGATAGTGATAATAATAATGATGATGATGATGATGATGTTGATGATGTTAATGATGTTGATGATGTTGATAATAATGATGATAATAATGATAATGATGGTGTTAATGAAAATAATGATGTTGATAATGATGATAATGATGATGTTGATGATGATGATGATGATGATGATGTTAATGATGATGATAATAATAGTGTTAATCATCACGATAATAACGATAATAAAAATAATAATATTAATGATGACGATAATTATGATGATGATTATAATAATGATGATAATGATGGCGATGATGATGATAATGATGATGATGATGTTGATGATGTTAATGATGTTGATGATGTTNTGATGATAATACTAATAATTCTAATTGTATTAGAAGTTGATGTTACTAGTGGAAGTCATTGTTATAATAATAATAAAAATGATGATGCTGATGACGATATTGATGATAATAACGATGACAATGACGATGATGATAACGATAACTATAACAATGACGATGATGATGATAACGACAACGACGACTACGACAAAGACAACGACGACGACGACGATGATGATGATGATGATGATAATAATAATGATAATGATGATGATGATGATTACGATGATCATGAAGATGATGATAATGATAATGATGATAATGATGGTAATGATTATAATGATTATAATTATAATGATGATAATTATCCTCATTATAATTATCCTCATGATCATGAGGATAATTATAATGATGATAATTATGATGATGATGATGATGATGATGATAATAATAACGATGATTATAACGATGATAATGATGACGATAACGATGACAATGATAATGAACGATGATGATGATCATGATCATGATGATACTTATAATAGTAATAAAAAATGATGATATTAATAATGATGATGATGATGATGATGATAATAATAATGATAATAATGATGATGATGACGATAATTATGATGATGATAATGATGGTCATAATAATGATGATAATGATAATGATGATGATGATAATAATGGTGTTGATGACGACGATGATGACGATGATGATAATTATAATGATGATAATTATGATGATGATGATGATGATGATGATGATGATGATGATGATAACGATTATGACAATTATGATAATGATGATAATGATAAGGATACTGACGATAATTATGACGATGATAATAATGATGATAATGATGACGATAATAATGATGATGATAATGATGGTTATGATGATAATCATAATGATGTTAATGATGATTATGATGATAATGATGATGATCATGATGATGGTAATTATGATGATGATGATGATGAGGATGATGATGATAATGAAAATGATGATGATGATGATAATGGTATTGATTATGACGATGATGACGATGATAACGATAATGATGATAATGATGACAATAATTATGATGATGCTAATGATAAAGATAATAATGATGGCGACGATTATGATGATGATGATGATGATAATAATGATGATAATTATGATGATGATGATGATGATGAGGATGATAATGATAATGATGATGATGATGATAATGGTATTGATTATGACGATGATGACGATGATGACGATAATGATGATAATGATGACAATAATTATGATGATGCTAATGATAAAGATAATAATGATAGCGACGATTATGATGATATTGATTATGACATTGATGATGATGATAATGATGATGATGATGATGACATTGATGATTATGATGATGATAAGTATGATGATAATAAGTATGATAATGATGATGATGATAAAAATAATGATGATGATAATAATGATTATGATGATGATAATGATGATGGTAACGGTGACAACGACGACGACGACGACGACGACGATGATGATGATGATAATGATGATGATGATAGTGATGATGATGATGATGATGATGATGATGATGATGATGATGATGATGATGATGATGATGATGATGATGATGATGATGATGATGATGATGATGATGATGATGATGATGATGATGATGATGATGATGATGATGATGATGATGATGATGATGATGATGATGATGATGATGATGATGATGATGATGATGATGATGATGATGATGATGATGATGATGATGATGATGATGATGATGATGATGATGATGATGATGATGATGATGATGATGATGATGATGATGATGATGATGATGATGATGATGATGATGATGATGATGATGATGATGATGATGATGATGATGATGATGATGATGATGATGATGATGATGATGATGATGATGATGATGATGATGATGATGATGATGATGATGATGATGATGATGATGATGATGATGATGATGATGATGATGATGATGATGATGATGATGATGATGATGATGATGATGATGAT
>NW_019379817.1:547058-549558 GCF_000648655.2 Copidosoma floridanum
TAATGATGATGGTAATGGGTACAATAATGATAAATATAATGATAATGATGGAGATGATGATGATGATCATGATGACATAGATAAAAATGATATAAATAATGATTATGATGATGATGACGATGATAATGATGATGATGATGATACTGATGACAATAAAAATAAGGACGATGATGATAATTATGATGACAATAATGATGATGATGATAATGATGGCGATAATGATGATGATGAAGATGATGATGATGACGATGATGATGATGATGATGATAGTGATGATGATAATAGTGGAGATAATGATAGAAATGATGATGATGATGATAATGACGACGATGATGGTAATGATAATAATAATGGTGATGATATCGATGATGATGATGATGATGATGATGATGATGATGATAATGGTAATGATAATGACGATAATGACGATTATGACGATAATGATGATAATAATGACAATAATTATGATCATGCTAATGATAAACATAATAATGATGGCAATGATTCTGACGATGATGATAATGATGATGATGATGATAGTGATAATGATGATAATGATAATAATTATGACGATAATTATGACACTGAAAATAATGATAATGATAATGATAGCGATGATGATGATTATGATGATGATAATGATGTCGATGATGATGATAATAATGATAATTATGATGATAATGACGATGATGACGATGATGATGATGATAATGACGATAATGATGAGGATAATGACAATAATTATGATGATGATAATAATAATGATGATGATGACGATAATAATGATGACGATGTTAATGATGACAATAATGACGATGATGACGATAATGATAATGGTAATGACGATAATGATGAGAATAATGACGATAATAATGATGATGATAATGATAATGATGATGATGACGATAATAATGTTAATGATAATGATAATAATGATGTTGATGATGGTCATCATGATGATGTTGATGATTATGATGATGATGATGATAATGATGATAATGTAAATGATAATGGTCTTGATGATGACGATGATGACGATGATGACGATGATGATGATAATGATGATGATGATAATCATAATAATGATGATATTAATGATGAAGATGATGACGATGATGATAATGACAATGTTAATAATGACGATAATGACGATGATGACAATAATGATGATGTTGATGACAATAAAGATGAGGACGATGACGGTAATTGAAATGATGATAATGAGGATAATGATAATGATGGCGATAATGATAATGATGACGATGATGATAATGATGATTATGATAATGATGATGATGATGATGATAATAATAGTGATAATGATGATGATAATGATGCTGACGATGTTTATGATGATAAAGATAACGATGATGATGATGATGATGACATCGATGATGATAATAACAATAATGATGATGATGACGATGATGATGATGATGACAATAATGACGATTATGACGATGATGATGATGATGATGATGATGATGATGATGATGATGATGATGATGATAATGATGATGATGATGCTAAAGATGATTATAATGATGACGATAATAATGATAATAATGATAATAATGGGTATAATAATTATAATTATAATGATAATGATGATGATGATGATGATGACGATGATGATAATGATGACAATGATGACGATTATGACGATGATAATGATGATGATGATGATGATGATGATGATAATGACGATGATAATAATGATAATAATGATGATGATAATTATACTGATAATAATGATGATAATGATGGTGTTGATGATGACGATATCGACGATGATAACGATAATGATGATAATGATGACGATAATTATGATGATGATAATGATAATGAAGATAAGGGTGAGAATAATGATAATGATGATGATGAAAATAATGATGGTGTTGATTATGACGATAATGACGATAATGACGATAATGATGATAATGATGACGATAATTATGATGATGAAAATGATGATGATGATAATGATAGCGATGATGATGATAATGATAACAATTATAATGATGATGATAATGATGATCATGATGATGATGATGATGATAATGATGATGACGATAATGATGATGACGACGACGACGACGACGACGATGTTGACGATGATTACGATGATGATAATGATGCTGACGATAATGATAAAGATAATGACGATAATTATGATGATTATTATAATGATGATGATAATGACGATAATAATGATGATGATAATGATGATAATGATGGTTTTAATGATAATCATAATAATGTTAATGACTATTATAATAATAATGACAATAATTATGATGATAATGATGTTGATGTTGATGATGATGACGATGACGATAATAATGTTAATTATAATGAGGATAATGATGTTGATGATAATAATCATGATGATGTTGATGATTATAATGATGATGATGATTATAATGATGATTATAATGATAATGTTAAAGATAATGAAAATGATGATGGTGTTAATGATGACGATGATGACGATGATGAC
>NW_019379817.1:554558-555802 GCF_000648655.2 Copidosoma floridanum
ATGCTAATGATTTTGATAATGATAACGATAACGATGATGATGATGATAATGACATTGATGATGATAACGATGACGATAATGATGATAATGGTGATGATAATGTGTATAATAATGATAATTATAATTATAATGATGATGATGATGATGATGACGATGATGACGATAATAATCATGATGATGACAATAATTATGATGATGATAATGATGATGATGATAATGATGGCGATGATGATAATGATCATGATGACATAGATGATGATGATATAGATAAAGATTATGGTGATGATGATGATGATGATGATCATAATAATGATAATAATGATGATAATAATGATGCTGATAATTTTAATGATAATAATGATGATGATGACGATGATGACGATAATAATCTTGATAATGACGATAATTATAATGATGATATCGATAATAGAGATAATGATGGCGATAATGATGATGATCATAATGACATAGATAATTATGATATAGATAAAAATTATGATGATGACGAAAATAATGATTATGATAATGATGATAAAGATAATGATAATCAAAATAATAATGATAATGATGATGATATTTATGTTGTTGATGATGACGATAATAATGGTGTTAATGATAACGATGATGACCATGATGACTATGATGATGATGTTGATGACAATAATGATGATAATGATGATTATGATGATGATGATGTTAATGATAATAATCATGATGTTAATGATGATGATAATGATAATAATGATGATGATAATCATAATGATGATGATAATGATGATAATATTAGTGATAATGATGATGATAATGATGCTGATGATGTTAATAATGATAACGATAACGATGATAATGATGATGATGACATTGATGATGATAATGACGATGATGATGATGATGACGATGATGATGGTGTTGATAATGACGATGATGACGATGATGACGATGATGATGATAATGATCATGATGATGATAATGATGATGATGATGATAATGATGATGATGATAATATTGATGATGTTAATGATGATGATAATGATGGTGTTGATGATAACGATGATGACCATGATGACGTTGATGATGATGTTAATGTCGATAATAATGATGATGATGATGATGATGATGATGATGATGTTAATGATGATAATCATGATGTCAATGATAATGATGATTATAATAATAATGATTATGATGATGATAACGATGATGATGTTAATGATGAAGATGATGACGATGATGATGATGACGAT
>NW_019379817.1:556157-561157 GCF_000648655.2 Copidosoma floridanum
ATGCTGATGATGTTGATAATGATAACGATAACGATGATAATGATGATGATGACATTGATGATGATAATGACGATGATAATGATGATGACGATGATGATGATAATGACAATGATGACTATTATGACGATGATGATAATGATAATGATGATGATGATGATGATGATGATGGTAATGATGATGATGATGATGATGATGATAATGATGCTAAAGATGTTGATGATGATGACGATAATGATGATAATGGTGATGATAATGTGTATAATAATGATAATTATAATGATAATGATGATGATGATGATGATGACAATGATGACGATAATAATCATGATGATGACAATAATTATGATGATGATAATGATGATGATGATAATGATAGCGATGATGTTAATGATCATGATGACATAGATGATGATGATATAGATAATGATTATGATGATGATGATGATGATAATGATAATAATAATGATAATGTTGATGATGATGAAAATAATAATGGTGTTGATGATTACGATGATGACGATGTTGATGATAATAATCATGATGTTAATAATGATGATAATGATAATGATGATGATGATAATTATAATGATGATGATAATGATGATAATATTAGTGATAATGATGATTATAATGATACTGATGATGTTGATAATGATAACGATAACGATGATGATGATGATGATGACATTGATGATGATAATGACAAATATGATGATGATGACGATGATGATGATAATGACAATGATGACGATGATGACGATGATGATAATAATAATGATGATGATGATGATGATGATGATGATGATGGTAATGATGATGATGATAATGATAATGATGCTAAAGATGATGATAATAATGACGATAATGATGATAATGGTGATGATAATGTGTATAATAATGATAATTATAATGATAATGATGATGATGATGATGATGACGATAATGACTATAATAATCATGATGATAACAATAATTATGATGATGATAATGATGATGATGATAATGATGGCGATGATGATAATGATCATGATGACATAGATGATGATGATATAGATAATGATTATGATGATGATGATGATGATGATGATAATAATAATGATAATAATGATAATAATAATGATGATGATAATTATAATGATAATAATGATGATGATGACGATGATGACGATAATAATCTTGATGATGACGATAATTATAATGATGATATCGATAATAGAGATAATGATGGCGATAAGGATGATGATCATAATGACATAGATAATAATGATATAGATAAAAATTATGATGATGACGATAATTATGATGATGATAATAATGATAAAGATACTGATGATCAAAATAATAATGATAATGATGATGATATTTATGTTGTTGATGATGACGATAATGAAGGTGTTAATGATAACGATGATGACCATGATGACTATAATGATGATGTTGATGACAATAATGATGATAATGATGATTATGATGATGATGATGTTAATGATAATAATTATGATGTTAATGATGATGATAATGATAATAATGATTATGATAATCATAATGATGATAATAATGTTGATAATATTAGTGATAATGATGATATTAATGATGCTGATGATGTTGATAATGATAACGATAACGATGATAATGATAATGATGACATTAATGATGATAATGACGATGATAATGATAATGACGATGATGATGATAATGACAATGATGACGATTATGACGATGATGATATTGATAATGATAATGATGATGATGATGATGATGGTAATGATGATGATGATGATGATGATAATGATGCTAAAGATGATGATGATGATGACGATAATGATGATAATGGTGATGATAATGTGTATAATAATGATAATAATAATGATAATGATGATGATGATAATGATGACGATGATGACGATAATAATCATGATGATGACAATAATTATGATGATGATAATGATGATGATGATAATGATAGCGATGATGTTAATGATCATGATGACATAGATGATGATGATATAGATAATGATTATGATGATGATGATGATGATAATGATAATAATAATGATAATGTTGATGATGATGAAAATAATAATGGTGTTGATGATTACGATGATGACGATGTTGATGATAATAATCATGATGTTAATAATGATGATAATGATAATGATGATGATGATAATTATAATGATGATGATAATGATGATAATATTAGTGATAACGATGATGATAATGATGCTGATGATGTTGATAATGATAACGATAACGATGATGATGATGATGATGACATTGATGATGATAATGACAATGATAATGATGATGACGATGATGATGATAATGACAATGATGACGATTATGACGATGATGATAATGATAATGATGATGATGATGATTATGATGATGATAATAATGATGATGATGATGATGATGATAATGATGCTAAAGATGTTGATGATGATGACGATAATGATGATAATGGTGATGATAATGTGTATAATAATGATAATTATAATGATAATGATGATGATGATGATGATGATGATAATAATGATGATGATAATGATGATGATAATGATGATGATGATGATGATGATAATGATGATAATGATAATGACGATGATGATGATTATGATGATGATGATGATATGGATAATGATAATAATGATGATAATAATGATGATGATGATGATAATTATGATCATGATGATGATGATAATGATGCTAAAGATGATGATAATGATGACGATAATGATGATAATGGTGATGATAATGTGTATAATAATGATAATTATAATGATAATGATGATGATGATGATGATGACGATGATGACGATAATAATCATGATGATGACAATAATTATGATGATGATAATGATGATGATGATAATGATGGCGATGATGATAATGATCATGATGACATAGATGATGATGATATAGATAAAGATTATGGTGATGATGATGATGATGATGATCATAATAATGATAATAATGATGATAATAATGATGCTGATAATTATAATGATAATAATGATGATGATGACGATGATGACGATAATAATCTTGATAATGACGATAATTATAATGATGATATCGATAATAGAGATAATGATGGCGATAATGATGATGATCATAATGACATAGATAATTATGATATAGATAAAAATTATGATGATGACGAAAATAATGATTATGATAATGATGATAAAGATAATGATAATCAAAATAATAATGATAATGATGATGATATTTATGTTGTTGATGATGACGATAATAATGGTGTTAATGATAACGATGATGACCATGATGACTATGATGATGATGTTGATGACAATAATGAAGATAATGATGATTATGATGATGATGATGTTAATGATAATAATCATGATGTTAATGATGATGATAATGATAATAATGATGATGATAATCATAATGATGATGATAATGATGATAATATTAGTGATAATGATGATGATAATGATGCTGATGATGTTAATAATGATAACGATAACGATGATAATGATGATGATGACATTGATGATGATAATGACGATGATGATGATGATGACGATGATGATGGTGTTGATAATGACGATGATGACGATGATGACGATGATGATGATAATGATCATGATGATGATAATGATGATGATGATGATAATGATGATGATGATAATATTGATGATGTTAATGATGATGATAATGATGGTGTTGATGATAACGATGATGACCATGATGACGTTGATGATGATGTTAATGTCGATAATAATGATGATGATGATGATGATGATGATGTTAATGATGATTATTATGATGTCAATGATAATGATGATTATAATAATAATGATAATGATGATGATAACGATGATGATGTTGATGATGAAGATGATGACGATAATGATGATGACGATGTTAATGTTTACGATAATGACAATGATGACAATGATGATGATGATAATGACAATGAAGATAAAGACGATGACGATAATTATGATAATGATAATGATGATAATGATAATAATTGCGATGATAATGATGACAATTATGATAATGATTATGATGATGATGATGATGATAACAATCATAATGGTTATGATAATAATAAAAATGTTGCTAATGATGATGATGATGATAACGATGATGATGATGATGATGATGACATTAACGATGATAATGACGATGATGATGATGATGATGACGATGATGATGATGATGACGATGATGATAATGACGATAATAATGTTAAGGATAATGATAATAATAATGTTGATGATGTTAATCATGATGATGTTAATGATTATGATGATGATGATGATAATGATGATGATGATGATAATAATGATAATGTTGATGATGATGAAAATAATAATGGTGTTGATGATGACGATGATGACGATGTTAATGATAATAATCATGATGTTAATAATAATGATAATGATAATGATGATGATGATAATTATAATGATGATAATAATGATAATAATATTAGTGATAATGATGATGATAATGATGCTGATGATGTTGATAATGATAACGATAACGATGATGATGATGATGATGACATTAATGATGAAAAAGAAAATGATGATGATGATGACGAAGATGATGATAATGACAATGATGACGATTATGACGATGATGATAATAATAATGATGATGATGATGATGATGATGATGATGATGGTAATGATGATGATGATAATGATCAAGATGACATAAATGATGATGTTATAGATAATGATTATGATGATGATGATGATGATGATAAAAATAATAATGATAATAATGATGATAATAATGATGATGATAACTATAATGATAATAATGATGATGATGACGATGATGACGATAATAATCTTGATGATAACGATAATTATAATGATGATATCGATAATAGAGATAATGATGGCGATAATGATGATGATCATAATGACATAGATAATAATGATATAGATAAAAATTATGATGATGACGATAATTATGATGATGATAATAATGATAAAGATACTGATGAT
>NW_019379817.1:566157-571157 GCF_000648655.2 Copidosoma floridanum
TTGAATAAATAATAAAATTTATTAATTAACAAAGCAAGCGCCAATCCCCACACGACCCAAGGCACTTACTGGTTGCCTTAATTATTTATGATTAATAAAATAATAACGCAAGCACCTATCCCCCAGGAAACCAGGGGAACTAACTGGTTGCTTTGATTATTTATTATTAATAAAATAATACCGCAGGCGCCTATCCCCACACGACCCAAGGCTCTCACTGGTTGCTTTAATTATTTATTATTAATAAAATAATACCGCAAGCGCCTATCCCCACACAACCAGGGGCACTTACTGATTGCTTTCTTGAATTACTATAAATGAAATAATATCGCAGACACCTATCTCCANTGATCGGGAGGCAGCAGCAATTATATTTGGAGTAAATAGGTTTAATGATTACTTATACGCGAGAGAATTTACATTGAGAACGGATAACAAACCTTTGTCCAGAATTTTTGGCCCAGAAAAAGGTATTCCTCGTATGGCGGCAAGCCGATTGCAAAATTGGGCATATTTTCTAAGCGCATTCAATTATAAAATTGAATGTATACGCACAAACGATAATGTAGTTGCTGATGTCCTCTCGAGATTGCCCAGTGAAAATATCGCCGATGATAAAAACATTAATAAATTTTCTGATTTAAATCATGAATGTACTTATCTACACTATGCTGTACACACTAATATTGTAAATTTTAATTATAAAACAGTAGCGCGCGAAACGGTAAACGATAAACTTCTGTCTATTGTGAAGCGATTTGTCGAAGAAGGTTGGATTGAAATCAAAAATAAAAACCGGAGCGATGAACTCAAACCTTTTGCTTTACGTAAAGACGAGTTAAGTCTCGAACGTGGCTGTCTGATGTGGGGACAACGAGTTGTAATTCCCTCTAAGTTACAAAACTATGTAATAGATAAATTACACGAGACTCACTTTGGTATTGTAAGAATGAAAGCTTTGGCAAGGTCGGTCGTGTGGTGGCCTAACATCGATAAAATGTTAGAAGAAAAAGCAAAGTTATGTAGGCACTGCGCTCAAGTAGCAGATAACCCTAAAAAAATGACATTAACTCCGTGGCCGCGACCTGATCGGCCTTGGCAGAGACTTCATGTAGACTTCGCAGGACATTTTTTAGGTTACAATTATTTCTTATTAATAGATGCATTTTCAAAATGGCCGGAAATTTATACAATGACAAAGACATCAGCAAACGCAACAATAAGAATATTTAAAAATATTTTCGCAACTCACGGATTACCTAAAACTATAGTTACTGACAACGGCAGACAATTCGATAGCGAAGAATGCCAAACTTTTTTCAAACAATTAGGAATTAAACACATATTCACAGCACCATATCAGCCGGCAACTAACGGAGCCGCAGAAAATCTAGTAAAAACATTTAAACGCAAAATTAAAGCGATGGTCAACAGCGAAAACGTTAGTGTTGAAACGGCGATTGAAAGATTTTTATTTGCATACAGAAGCTCAAAGCATACTATTACTGGTGAGTCACCGGCAAAATTACTATTCAATCGCGAATTACGAACACCTCTCCAATTATTGCGTCCAGATATAAACGACATTGTCACTGCCAAGCAAGAAATGCAAATTAAAAATTATATTGGTAACAGAACTGATAAATTTAACGTTGGTGACATAATAATGGCGAGAGATTTTCGTAAATACCACGATAAAATGTCGGAAGCAGAAATTGTAAAAGTTTTATCACCACATAACTATTTAATAAAACTCAAAGAGGGGGAAGGTGTGCATAAGCGTCATGGTAATCAGTTAAGGGCTTGGGGCGAACAAAAATCACAAGAAAATGTAAAAGCGGTGATCGACAAAAGCTCGACTGAAAACTGCGACTTGAGCAACGAGCAAAACCCTTTATATGTACGACGTTCAACGCGTCAGTCTAAAGCTGTTCAACGTTACTGCGCTAACGTTAGATCTGTACATAATGTACATAGCTAAATAAAGTTTGAAATCTTTCTAAGCATTGAAAATTAAATAAAAGGGGAAGGATGTACTGTATGTGATCCTGCGTATATGTCAGCCTCGCTTTAAACGCTTTGCTATATAAATATATATATGTATTACAGCGCCTGGAATAAAGCCAGTCTATCCTCACAGCTCCTTAAGTGTACACGTCAATTATTAAACCCTGCCTCACATATAATACAATGATGATGATGATGACGATGATGACGATAATAATCATGATGATAACGATAATTATGATGATGATAATGATGATGATGATAATGATGGCAATGATTGATGATCATGATGACAATAAAGACGATGATGACGATGATGATATTGATGATGATGATGATGATGACGATGATGACGATAATAATCATGATGATAACGATAATTATGATGATGATAATGATGATGATGATAATGATGGCAATGATGATGATGATGATGATGACAATAAAGACGATGATGACGATGATGATATTGATGCTGACGATAATGATGAGGATAATGACGATAATTATGACGATTATAATAATGATAATAATGATGACGATAATAATGATAATAATAATGATGAAAATGATGGTTATGATGATAATCATAATGATGTTGATGATGATTATGATGATAATGATGATGATGATGATAATGATTATTATGATAATATTAATGATGATGACGATGACGATAATAATGATGACGATATTAATGACAACGATAATGACGATGATGACGATAATGATGATGATAATGACGATAGTAATGAGGATAATGACGATAATTATAATGATGATTATGATGATGATGATGATGACAATAATGATGTTAATGATAATGATAATAATGATGTTGATAATGATAATCATAATGATGTTGATGATTATGATGATGATGATGATGATGATGATAATGATGATGTTGATGGTGATGAAAATGATGATGGTGTTGATGATAACAATGATGACGATAAGACGATGATGATTATAATGATGATGATGATGATAATGATGATAATAATGATAATGATGATGATGATAATATTGATTATGTTAATAATGATGATAATGATGGTGTTATTAATAACGATGATGACCATTACGGCGATGATGATGATGTTGATGACGATAATGATGATAATAATGATGATGATGATGATGTTGATAATAATATTCATGATAATGTTGATGATAATGATGATGATAATGATGATGATGATGATAATGATAATGATAGTAATAATTATGATAATGATAATATTGATAATGTTGATAATGATGATAATGATCGTGTTAATGATAACGATGATGACAATGATGACGATAATGATGTGTTAATGACGATAATAATAATGATGATGATAAAGATGATAATGATGATAATGATGATAATGTTGGTGATAAAAATGATGACGATGATAATGTTGACGATAATGACGATGATGATGATAATGATGATAATGATAATAACAATGACAATAATGACGATAATAATGATGATGATGACGATAATTATGATGATGATAATGATAATGATGATAATGATGGTGTTGACAATGACGATGATGACGATGATGAGGATGATGATGATGATAACGATAATAATGATGATGATGCTGATGATGATGTTGATAATGATATTTATGATAATGTTGATAATAATGATGATGATAATGATGATGATGATAATGATAATGATAGTGATAATGATGATAATGATGATAATGTTGGTGATAAAAATGATGACGATGATGATGATGACGATGATAATGTTGACGATAATGACGATGATGATGATAATGATGATAATGATAATGATGATGATGATGATGATGTTAGTGATGATGATGATGATGATGATGATGATAGTGATGATAATAATAATGATGATGATGACGATGATGATGATGATAATAATAATAATCATGACGATGATAATGATGATGATGATGATGATAATGATGATAATGATGATTATGTTGGTTATAAAGATGATGACGATGATGATAATGATGATGATAATAATGATGATGATTATGATGATGATAATGATGATAATTATAATAATGATAATGATATTGACAATAATGATGGTAATAATGATAATGATAACGTTAATAATATTGATGACGATGATGATGATGATGATGATGATGATAGTGATGATGATGATGATGATGATGATGATAATGATGATAGTGATGATGATGATGATGATGATGATGACAATGATGATGATGATAATGATAATAATCATGACGATGATAATGATAATGATGACGACGATGATGATAATAATAAAAATGATGACATTGATGAAGATGATTATGATGGTTTTATAATGATGATAATAATAATGATGATAATGATTATAATGATTATGATAATGATGATGATGATGATGATAGTGACGATGACGACGACGACGATGACGACGGCGACGACGATGACGACGATGATGATGTTGTTAATAATGATTATGATGATGATGATGATGATAATGATAATGATATTAATGATGATGATTACGATAATTATAATGATAATAATAATGGTAATGATAATGATGATGATAATGATAATAATGATCATTATCATGATGATGATTATGATAGTGTTAATGATGACGATGATGACGATAATAAGGATGATAATGATGATGACGATAATGATGATGATGATAATAACGATGATGATGATGATAATAATGATAATGATAGTAATAATGATAATAATGATGATATTAATAATGTTGATGATGATGATAATGATGGTGTTAATGATAACGATAATGACGATGATGACGATGATGATAATGTCGATGACGATAATAATGATGATGATGATAATGATGATAATGATGATAATGATGATGATGTTGATGATGTAGATGATGACAATGATAATGTTGACGATAATAACGATAATAATGATAATAATTATGATAATAATAACAATAATAATGATAATAATGGCGATAATGATGATAATGACGATGGAAATGATAA
>NW_019379817.1:578657-581157 GCF_000648655.2 Copidosoma floridanum
ATAATGATGATGATAATGACGATGATAATTATAACGATAATGATGATGATAACAATGACAATAATAACGATAATAATTATAATGAAAACGATAATTATGATGATGAAAATAATGATAATAATAATGATAGCGATGATGATGATTATGATGATGATGATGATATCAATAATGATGATAATGATGATAATAATGATGATGATGATGATAATTATGATCATGATGATGATGATAATGATGCTAAAGATGATGATAATGATGACGATAATGATGATAATGGTGATAATAATGATGATGATAATGATCATAATGATGATGATAATGACGATGATAATTATAACGATAATGATGATGATAACAATGACAATAATAACGATAATAATTATAATGAAAACGATAATTATGATGATGAAAATAATGATAATAATAATGATAGCGATGATGATGATTATGATGATGATGATGATATCAATAATGATGATAATGATGATAATAATGATGATGATGATGATAATTATGATCATGATGATGATGATAATGATGCTAAAGATGATGATAATGATGACGATAATGATGATAATGGTGATGATAATGTGTATAATAATGATAATAAAAATGATAATAATGATGATGATAATGATGACGATGATGACGATAATAATCATGATGATGACAATAATTATGATGATGATAATGATGATGATGATAATGATGGCGATAATGATGATGATCATAATGACATAGATAATTATGATATAGATAAAAATTATGATGATGACGATAATTATGATGATGATAATGATGATAAAGATAATGATGATCAAAATAATAATGATAATGATGATTATATTTATGTTGTTGATGATGACGATAATGGTGGTGTTGATAATAACGATGATGACCATGATGACTATGATGATGATGTTGATGACAATAATGAAGATAATGATGATTATGATGATGATGATGTTAATGATAATAATCATGATGTTAATGATAATGATAATGATAATAATGATGATGATAATCATAATAATAATGATAATGATGATAATATTAGTGATAATGATGATGATAATGATGCTGATGATGTTAATAATGATAACGATAACGATGATAATAATGATGATGATATTGATGATGATAATGACGATGATGATAATGATGACGATGATGATGGTGTTGATAATGACGATGATGACGATGATGACGATGATGATGATAATGATCATGATGATGATAATGATGATGATGATGATAATGATGATGATGATAATATTGATGATGTTAATGATGATGATAATGATGGTGTTGATGATAACGATGATGACCATGATGACGTTAATGATGATGTTAATGTCGATAATAATGATGATGATGATGATGATGATGATGATGATGTTAATGATGATAATTATGATGTCAATGATAATGATGATTATAATAATAATGATTATGATGATGATAACGATGATGATGTTAATGATGAAGATGATAATGATGATGACATTAACGATGATAATGACGATGATGATGATGATGACGATGATGATGATGATGACGATGACGACGATTATGACGATGATGATAATGATGATNTTATAATAATGTTGATGATGATGATAAAGATGATGTTGATGATGATGATGATGATAATGATGATAATGATAATGATAATAATAGTGTTGATCATGACGATAATGACGATAATAAGAATAATAATATTGATGATGACGATAATTACGATGATGATTATGATGATGATGTTAATGATGGCGATGATGATAATGATGACGATGATGATGTTAATGATGTTAATGATGTTGATGATGTTGATAATGATGATGATGATGATGATGATGATTGTGTTAATAATAAGAATGATGTTGATGATGATAATGATGATGATGTTAATGATGATAATGATGATAATGATGATAATGATGATGATAATCATAGTTTTGATCATGACGATAATAACGATAATGAAAATAATAATATTGATGATGACGATAATTATGATGATGATAATGATCATGATGATAATGATGGCGATGATGATGATAATGATGATAATAATTATAACGATGATGATGATGATAACGATGACAATAATGACGATAATAATTATAATGAAAACGATACTTAAGATGATCAAAATAATGATGAAGATAATGATGATAATGATGATTATGATAATAATGATAATAATTATGACGATAATTATGATGATGAAAGTAATGATAATGATAATGATAGCGATAATGATGATTATGATGATGATGATGATATCGATAATGATGATAATGATCATAATAATGATGATGATGATGATAATTATGATCATGATGATGATGATAATGATAATAATAATGACGATAATGATGATGACGACGACGACGACGACGACGACGACGATGTTGATGATGATAACGATGATGATGGTGATAATGATGATGATGATGATGATTACGATGATGATGGTGATAATGATGATGATGAT
>NW_019379817.1:593657-596152 GCF_000648655.2 Copidosoma floridanum
ATGATAATGATATAAATGATGATTATGATGATGATGATGATGATAATGATGATAATGTTAATAGTGATGATAATGATGATGATGATAATTATAATAAGGATGAAGATGATGATGACGATGACGATAATGACGATAAAAATAATAATGATGACGATAATTATGATGATGATACTGATGATTAAGATAATGATGATAATAATGATAATGATAATAATGATGATAATGATGGTGTTGATGATGACGATAATGACGATGATGACGATAATGATAATAATGATGACGATAATTATGATAATAAAAATGATAATTATGATTATGATAGCGATGATGATTATAATGATGATGATGTCATCGATAATGATGATAATAATGATGATTATTATTTTGATAATGATGATGATCATGATGATGATGATGATGAGAATGATGATGACGATAATGATAATGATGACGACGACGACGACGACGACGACGACGACAATGTTGATGATGATGACGATGATGAAGGTAATGATGATAGTAATGACAATATTAATGAGGATAATGACGAAAATTATGATGATGATAATAATGCTGATGATCATGACGATAATAATGTTAATGATCATGATGATAATGATGTTGATGATGATAATCATGATGATGTTAATGATTATGATTATGATGATGATGATGATGACAATGATGCTGCTAATGATGATGAAAATGATGATGGTGTTAATGATGACGATGATGGCGATGATGACGATAATGATGATAATGATAACGAAAATAATAATAATTATAATGATGATGATGTTAATGATGTTAATCATGATAATGTTAATGATTATGATGATAATGATGATTATGATGATGATGATGATGATAATAATGATGATGTTGATAATGATGACGATGACGATGATAAATATAACGATGTTAATGATGACGATAATAACGATGATGACTATGATAATGATAATGACAATAATGATGAGGATGATGACGATAATTATGATGATGATAATGATGATAAGTATAATTATGGCGATGACGATGACGATGATGATAATGATAATAATGATGATGATAATGACGATAATACTAATGATGATGATGATGATGATGGCGATAATAATGATGATAATGATGCTGATTATGATGATAATGATGACGATGACGATGATGATGAGGATGATATTGAAAATGATAATGATGACGATGATGATGATGATGACAATGATGATGATGATGACGATGATGACGATGATGATGATGATAATTATAAGAATTATAATGATGATAATAATGATGATGATGACGATAATGATGATAATAATGATGATGATGTTGATGATGATGATGATGATGATTTTGATAATGATGATGATAATAATGATGATAATGATTATAGTGATTGTGATGATGATGATGATGATGATGATGATAATGATGGTGACAATAATTATCATGATGCTAAAGATGAAGATAATAATGATGGCGATGGTTATGATGATGATAATAATGACATTGATGATGATGATAATAATGATGATTATGATGATGATGATGATGATGATCATGATGATAATGATGATGATAACTATGATGACGATAATAATGATGGCGACGACGACGACGACGACGATGTTAATGATATTGTAGATGATAATGATGATGATGATGATGATAATAATAATAATGATGTTAAAGATAATTATGATGATGATAATGATCATGATTATAATGATGATGATGATGATGATGATGATGATAATGATTATGATGGTGTTGATGATTACGATTATGACGATGATGAGGATGATGATGATGATGATGATAATGATGATGATGATGATGATGATGATGTTAATTATAATAATGTTGATGATGATGATGATGATGATAATGATGATAATAATAATAATGATAATGATGATGATATTGATGATGTTGATAATGATGATAATAATGGTGTTAATGATAACGATGAAGACGATGATTATGATGATGATAATGTTGATGACGATAATGATGATGATGATGATAATAAAGATAAGGATGATAATGTTGATGATGAAGATGATAACGATGATGATAATGACGATGTTAATGTTGACGATAATGACGATGATGATGATGGTGATAATGATAATGACAATAATAATAAGGACAATGATGATAATTATGATGATGATAATGATGATAATAATAATAATGGCGATGATGATGATGATGACGATATTGATGATGATAATGATGATGATAGTGATGATGATGATGATGATGATAGTGATGATAATGATGATGATGATGATGACGATGATGGTGATGATGATAATGATGATGATGACGATTATTATGATGATGATAATAATGGTGATAATAATGATGATAATGATGATGATGATGATGATGATGATGATGATAATGATGTTGACAATAATAATAAGGACGATGATAATAATTATGATGATGATAATGATGATGATGATAATGATGATGATAATAAC
>NW_019379818.1:0-16961 GCF_000648655.2 Copidosoma floridanum
TCTTTAGAAAAGGTATTAATCAATTTTTTTTTCTATCTCTCAAATCTTTATTCTTATCTTTAAATGAAGTATCAATCAAATTTATTTTTCTGTCTCTCAAGTCTTTATTCTTATATTTAGAAAAGGTATCTATCAAATTTATTTTTCTATCTTTAGGGCATTTCCTTTGGATGTGCTGTTTAGTAACGAGTCGAATTTGACCAGAACTTTTTTCTATCAAATTAAATAGGTGTAACATATCTGAATTGTGATGTGCATCTCCTCCCATGTATGCAACAGTTTTATCATTTATGAAAAACATGGCCAGGTTGTTTTTGCGAGTTACGACCACCTCGTCTAGTTTTCCTAGATCGTCTTCAATCTTTTTATATGCATCATTTATCTTACTGATGGCATTTAGACCTAAAATTAACAGGAAATAAAAAGGCAAAAGTACTTTATTTTATGTTTGCATGCGCGTAAGGCGAGTGGTTTCCTTGTAGAAGTGACACGGAGATCAAGCGTGAGTAAATCTGAGGGAAAATGGTGCTAGCATCATTTATGACCGGCATAGAGACATAAAACTCAAATGGCCGATTAACAGCATTTATTTAACGACGCATGTCACCAGCCGTAGTATGAGAGGACGTGCACGCTCAGTTCGGCCGAAAGCAAGCCATAACCAAGGTGCGCACCTCCTCTCCCCGCCTCAAGGCGTCCCCCTTGGTGATGACTGGCAGGTTTAGCGAGAAACGCGTCTCTTTTGTCATGATGCGGGCCCTTTCCTCACATAAACAAACGCGTGCCGGCTCTCTCAAGTTTAGCGAATCTGTAAACAAGGAACGCCTTCTAATTAAGGAACCCTTAATCATGCAATCTTAAGTAAGCTGTCTTGTTTCATCTTAAGGCAAGACACAAATGTGTTAAGGAAAAAGGTAAACAAGCATGAGTTAAAGCTAACAACGCTTCACGTTAATACCGAGTCTTAAAAATAATATATATTTTTAGTACTTACTGCTGCTCCATCTCTTTTTGATGCCGTCCTTTCTTATTGCTCCACCCGAGGCCTCGAGAGTTGGGCCATCGTTCGCATCTCGAGGTGATTTGGCTGCTGCACCTCCATCCTGACTCTGCTCTGCCACCTCCTGGGGCTGACCCTCGACCTTTTTGGAGGAAGTTGGGGTGAGAGGACTGTCAATCTCTTTCGTCTCACAGTGTTTGCCACCCGACACAGAGCTCCCGGTTTCTCCCACCATTACGTTAACACGTAAAAAAACAAAAGGAAAACATACAGCGAACGCCCAATGAGCTCAAGCGTGGAGCGGTAAAAAAAAGGAAGAGAAAGAAAGAAGACGCGATCAAGCAAATTCTACACCCACACTACAATTTAGGGCCCATAACCTGTTAGCAGTATGGGTTTATGAGCAGGCGACTTGGCAAATAAATGTACACCACTCGTGATTTTTAATCAAACACAGACACGTTTAATATCACTATCTTTAGGCTTAATTATCTTTAGTACAGTAGGAAAAACGAACAGAAAAGTTAGGATCAAGTATAAAGGTTATACGAATACACAGAGTGTGTGTACGAACAGACTGACTGACAACGCGAGAGAAAACGAACTATAGTTACTTGACGCTGAAGTGTAGCATCACGTCGTCTCGTGTACTTTCTGTCACGCATGCGTGATAACTCAGTTACGAGCACCAACAATACATCCAACTGTATTTTTTTATTTCCTTTTATATTAATTCTTTTTAGCAGCGAAAACGGAGGTGCACGCTTTTTTCTTAAGCTCTCTGGCTGATGGGACCCTGCACTGGGTGGCTTTCTCTCTTCGTATGTCGCCACACTTGCCGCTTCTACTGTGTCTCCTCCCCTTCCTTTAGATTCACTCTTTTTTCTTACACTTTCTAGCTGATAGGTTAGGTCCCTGTGCTGGCTAGCACTCTTTGTCTCTCTCACTTTCCACTGTTACTTTGTACTCCCCTCCTCACTCTCTTCAGGTGTACGCTTTTTTCTTACTCTTTTTGGCTAACGGATCCGTCGCTTGCTGACGCTCTCTCTCTCTCTCTCGTTCTCTCTCTTTCTCTCTCTCTCTCTCTCTCTCTCTCTCTCTCTCTCTCTCTATTTGATGCTTCATCCTCTTTTTATGATCTTTCTACAGCTTTCTTCATCTCATCCTACTAGCCCTCTCATGCCTTCTTAATCTTTTACACAGCCCCTTTTGGTATCTTTTATGTTAGTATCACATTATCCCTTTTATCTAAATTTGCCTTTTCATTGCTGTTCTTGCATTTTCAACTTTAATTGTCAGTTTTGTTTTTTCGCTTATCTTTTGTTATTTACTTTACCTTTTATTTTGTTTCCTTTAGCATTAGATCCTAATACTTGCTTTCAACTGTAGTTGTTGAACTCTAATTTTAAGTTTGCCAGCAACTATGTAACTGAACTTTGGTCAGATGGAGATCTTCCCTAAGGCATAATTAGCTTCTAAGCACTTTAAACACTCTCTCTTTTTCCATCGCTACTGATTCTCTCCGATCAGAAACTCATTGAGGACACCTACACTGACCGGGAGGTCCTCATGAGGTATGCTTTCTTAGAACCTACAGAGACGAAATAACGAGGTATTGTGGAGGTATCTTCCTCTTTAGGTATCCTTAATAGTCTAGCTTAATCTCTCGAGGTATAATATTTATAGATGTACAACACGTGTAAATGCACAAGCAAAGTATCTTTTCATCTCATTTTTACAGTAAAAGTAACTACAGTGAGTAAATTTTGGGGGCTAAAATCGATGAGGAGATATGGGATTCCTCCAACTAAAAAGAGTGCAAACATCAAGTTGAGGACTTCAGAACTATGTGTGATGTTATTTCAAAAAACACTTACAAATAAAATGATATAAATCTAGGAATATAATCGAATATTGAGTATGATGAGCAGCATGACAGTGATAATTGTAATTTACATAGCTCCAATGCACCTATAACAGAAAACTTTAGTATAGCTAAAGAATTAAGGCAGTGGGCTGTAATGTATAGTAAAAAATTTATAACATTAAAATAGATGTGCTATCAAAACGTTAAAAAAAAATTCATCCTCAAATTCTAACTACAGCAAAGACTTTGATGAAAGATAATTGTGATTTTTAATTAATTATGAGTATGCGTGATATATATACGACAAAAGATGCTTCACATATGGTTAGGTATACGGCTTTTGAAGATACCTATAGAGGGAATGCACTAAGCCCCGTTATTTTGCCTCCGTAGGTCCTGAGTGGGATATTGAGGTATCCAACAGAGGGCCTCCCGATAACCTTAACAATATTTCTGATTGGATCTCTGCCCCCCCCCCCCCAAAAGTGCACACTTTTTTCTTGTACTTTCTAGCGGCTGGATTCCCGTTCCCAAGCATCCTTATACACAGGAAATACATGGAAAGTACATATCCTATCGTAACCCGCGAAAAAAAACTTCGTTCTAGAAATTGTTTCCTTATTTAAATTTCGCTAATAATTTTAATCAATATAAGTAAGCGATTTAGCTATCAAAGGCACAGTTGGTCTTTAAAAATGAAATAAATTACAAGTTTTTTGAGAATCAAATAATAGCTTGATTTTATCATTTAGTTTAAAATGTTATCAATTGCAAATTTTAATGTTTTTTATTAAGTGTTAAGTTTAAAATGAGTTACAAGATGGATTTATATAAAATAAAAATTAAGTTTTAATGCATAAAAATATTACCTGAAAAGATATAAATTAATGTATACAATAAAAAAAAGACTCACCAGAAGAAATCGTCACAAAAAGAATATAAATAAATTATTATAATTTATTTTTCAATGAAAGAAAAAATCAATAAAGCAATCGTAAAAAGTAATCCATGTATATCTTTTAGAGATTCATGGATAATTCAACAACTCAATTGGAATTTTGATATAAATTACTGTAAGATATTTTTCATCATAGAATTAGCAACCCAAGCAACTTTGCTCTATGACACTGGGTAACACACCTGCCTTTTAACATATAATCACAGACACTAATTGTGTGGTAGGTCCTAATCTTTGAATTTTTTCGGTTCAAATAAAATTCTTAGCTCTTGTTTGACTATCACCAAATAACGAGGGTTATACTGAAAAAAAGTCGTAATATTTTTTTTCTACGGGTTACCGTGACAGCCTATTGACCTACTCACCAGGGATACTCACTTATCGCCCATGTGTGGAGGTGTATTGCCGCAACAAATTTCAAACTCAATAATATCATACTTAATTTACTTTATTGTATCATATTGGCACAGCGTAAGTATCTCCGGTGAAGCCCCTTGACAGTTAAGCTGACACTCTGCACTAATCGTGCATAGGGCCCACTTCATCACTGTGTAGCGGTTCCATGGAGAGGAATCCATATTTTAGGACATTCACCTTGTTAAAGATGGACGATAGTAAATGGACTGTACTTAAATTTCAATTACCGCCGGATAAGTAGCAAGGGAGAGAGGGAAGATGAGGAAGTTTGTTACAATGACCCAGTCGTCTCTCACTTTATTAAAACACTTAACTCCAAGTAAAACGAAAACTAATTTATTCAATATTATTTAACTCCTCTTTACACTTAAAAAAAAAAATAATAATAAACGCCTATAAATTTATAAAAAGTTATCAAAGGTAAACTAATTTAACTCGGAGCCCAAGAGCCTAGCAGTCTTACATGCACGCGCACATACATTCATGCAAGCTTACACATATCATCTTATTCTCTCTTACTCACGAGCAGTAGTCAGTGAATTACGTTACATAAGCGTACGATCGCGAATATACTTGAATATTCAACATGCTCCCCGACTTTGCTAAACCGAAGGGGGAGCTACAAGATAAATTGAAAGTCTTTGATTTAAGCTAACAAAAATCAATCTAACAATTTTTTAACCATTACAATAAAAGCTCTAAGGAACATTAAGTAAAATAAGCAACAATGGATCACTAGCTTCACAATTAATTAAATTAAACGCAAATCTACCAAACTTTTAAAAATAAAGGCTTACGTACTACGATAAGAGAAGGCGTTCTTTCTCTTTTACATATCATTCATCATTCGTACGCAAGAGAATAAGTTTAGTCACTGGTCACTCGAGAGTCGCAAGGATTAAGCGAAGTTTAACAACGCGGACCGAACCATCTCTACCAGGAAACACCTCCACACGTATATCAGCGAGAATCGATAGACCGAACAGATTGCCTACCTCGAATCACCCATAACTTTTGTCTCAGTGTAGTGAGAGTGAGTTGCGTACCTCCATGAAGCGTGAGAAGATGATATTCACGTATTATAAGGTTAACAAAGTGATCACCTAGTTGCAAGATGATGGGATACTTGCTAAGGTCGGTGATACACGATCGACTCAATCTACCCCCTATGCGAAGTGATGAATCAATTAATACTGGTTTGAGGGGAAGGGGAGGACTATTTGGAGGTAGAGTGACGACAGTATCGCTTTCTCGGTTGGTTAGGTCCAGATTATTTTCAAGGATCTCATATTCTGATTTGAAATACATTTGATGATACCGAATGAGAATAAACTGAGAACTTTCCAACTCATCAGAGCTTAAATCGAGGCTTTTGGTCTCAAGAAGACTACGAGTTTGCAATCGAGAAAGGCGAGATCTAAAAGCTATTGTGTTCTTTGAGGATCGTCGATAAAGCATGAGATGGTAACTTTAAAATGGAACTCTCAAATGGACTTCGGAGGATAAAAGTTCCAATGTGGGATAGATATAGACTTTATCTTATTAATTTCTCTGAGCCAATGAACTCAGCGTCTTAAAATGTCACAAGGAATCTCTGCATCCCAATCTATCTGCGCTAGCCAAAGATCTTGCATGATAATTTTACTATAAATAATTTTAGGAGATAGTCAACCAAGTTGATTAAACAATTTTGCAGTAGTTGATAGTATAGAGCGTTTGGTTTAGGCTTGAGTAATTAAAGGAGCATTGATCTTGTAACGAAAAACACCTCCTTTAGGGTACCAAGAAGATCTTAATACAGATACCAACGCTTCAAAACCAGAGAATTGATGAGGATTAGAGCTGAGCATATGTTGTTGCAAGCCATATAATATATAGGCTTATTAGACTCCCACTTGCGAAGAGGGAACTTGCCAGTGTCAGCAGCTACAATAAGCTCATTTATTTTTTTGGTCGCGAAGACCACGTCATACGCTCCTGAAAGAATATCATCCATATAGACTTCTTGAGTCAACACTACAGAAGCCAATGGAAATTTAGAAGTGCAATCACTAGCTTACTGCTTAATAGTTCGTCAAGCCAGGTATGGAGAGCAAGCGAGACCATACGTGATAGTATTAAGTTGGAAGCTTTTCAATTGAGCTCAAAAATCAGATCTCCAAACAATGAGTTGAAAGCAGCGATCGATCTTACGGACAAGCACCTGCCTAAACATCTTTTCAACATCGGTTACGAAGGCGAATTGGTAACAATGCCATCTCAATATTAAGTCAAATAAATTGGGAAGAAGGTTGGGACCGACATGAAGGAGGTCATTAAGAAAGATACCGTCGCTAGTCCTGGAGGAACCATTGAAGACAGTTCTAAGTTTAGTAGTCAAGTTAGATGTCTTGAGGACTCCATGATGAAGGAGATACCAACCTGTTGGAGAGGGACTAGCAACCATGTGACCCAACTCTTCATACTCTTTCATAAACTTGATGTAAGCGTGTTTCATAGAAGAATTCTTGGCAAATCGATTTTCTAACGAATTCTGAATCGATACGGCTTGATAATGAGTATCGATGTGGGATTAAAGATAAACAGTAAGGTCCTCCTTAAACGGTAAATCTACAACGTAACGTTCATCTTATAATCTACTAGCTGTTTTTGATAGAATCGTTCGCAGCCTTCTTCTTCGGACGAGAGAGTAAACTGGGAGCGAGGTACTTCCTGCATCTCCTAAAATCTTCGTACTAACTAATTGAGCTCAACATCCGATGAACAATGGTGCGAGCTAATAGTCAAATCAGCAGAATGTTTCGCTACAGAGCCGGATACGAGCCATCCCAGAGATGTAGCGATGGCGATGGGATCGTCAACTTGACCCTTACGAGCACCATTTTTTACAGTAATTGCATGAATGTCGGCTTCTAAAAGTAGGTAAATTTTATCCGACCTTATAATTTCAGGATCAGCTAGGTCCAAGCAAATTAAATGGCGAAAATTGTAATCGATTTTAATCAACTGTGTTTGGTAGGAAGAAACCTTATTGAGGACTAAAGCATCTACCTTGAACTCAATCGAAGAGTCTAATCGAGATTGCATTTTGAAGTGGACCTTACTTTTAGGAAAATCAGCAGAAACTCCACCAGTCCTATTGAGCTTCAAGTTACTTTTTTCCTTCTTCAGGCTTAATAAGTCACACAACGAACGAAAGATTATCGAGATCTACGAAGCTTGGTCGATCAGAGCTCTAGCTGGCAGTAGCTAGCAAAACTCCAAGACCTTTAGAGTGAAGAATGTAAGTTTGGTGAGTGGACTCTCCATCATCGGTAGACTCACAATCCTTAACATCAGCTTAATTATTAGAAGAATCCGATGAGTTAATCTTTGGTTTGAAGAGATCACTGTGTAATAATGAGTAATGCTTCTTGCTACAGATAATGCAGGATCGATCAGACTTACGAGCTTTAGCCAAGTGGTGACCAAAAAAATTTTAACATAAGCAGGATATAAAAATCAACTTTTTTTTCATTCCATGGCTTTGATTTGAAAGAAACGCACCGATAAAAGGGATGATTACTTTGACGATCAGGACAAGATGATAATTTTGCTTCAGTAACGTGAGAAGATCCCTTTAAGCTATCCCCTTTAGAGGCACAGACCTGAGCCTTAACATTATATGACTAGTGTGATGATTTCTGACTTAATAAGATCTCTAACTTGGTTTAGAGTGGGTGTGTCAGTGGAATTACCTGAGAATTGTTGCCAATTTTGTTTTGTGTTATTATCAAGTCCATCAACTATCCAAGCGATGTAAAAATCAGCGGAGCCTATGTCTCTACCTCAAGTAACTAACGAATCAGTTGAGCTAACGATCTCCTGTTGTATGCGCTTCAATTCAGCACAAGAATCGAGTTTCGTAAGTTTACAAGAAAAAATTATCAAAGTATAAGAGTGAACAAAACGACGTTGACTATCAAAAGTGTTAACGAGAGTATCCCAAGCATTCTGACATTGCTGTTCAGTGACAGCAATACCTTAAATTAAACTAAGCGCTTCTCCAGACGGATGCGCTTTCAAGTGGTGAAGTTTAACGATCACTGGAACATCTTCTCTTCGATAAACTAAAGTCTTAAACAGATCACGAAAGTGTTTTCATTCAGAGTAATTTCCAGAAAACTGAGGCAATTTCATTTTTGGGAGCGAAAAATTTGCTCCAGCAGCCGGAATAGGAGCTGGAGAAGCTGGGGGGGGGGAAGGTTAGGAACCGGTAAAAGTGATCCAATAAATTCTAAAAAATCTCTCTTTACCTCAAAATAAGTATTGATAGTGAGATCATACAACTCTGAATTGAAATACTTGCGGGTTTTGTCTAATTCATCTAATTTGAGAATTTTCGAATAAGCTAACTTTATGTTGCAAAGATAAAATTCCACTGCTTCCAAATACAAACGAGCTTTCCCTCTTGTCATATTAGCTTTACCGAGCTTCTTGAAAGTATCGAAAGAATTAGAAATTCTCTTGTGGCGTTTAAGCTGCTCATTGTAGAGAGCTTCCATGTTTTATGGCTATAATATAACTAATCGGTCTCAACTAAGATTGTTAAGAGCTCGACTCAGGAGCACGAGCAAGATTAGACAGAATTGATCTAAGATTCAAACTAGGCTGCACAACTATAGGGAAATGAATCACATAAACGATAAACTACAAGAAAATTAAATATCTATCCTGTTTCAACACAAATGAGGCAGCGATAAATATTTTCTGACAAAGATGATCGGTTTCAGTAAACCATCCATAACTAAATCTTAAATCAAACAAAGTACTTTACAACAGTGCTAGATTATTTTAACTCGAGATGCAATGATCGCAACAGTACGCAAACTAAAGTGATACATTCGAGTGTCATACCTGGATATCCTCTAACTCAGTAGACAACTTGCAACTTATCCAGTGTGATAACAAGAAAACTCGAGCTTTCGTCAACAGGCGAGACCTCTCGAGGTGGCGACAATCGAAGACACAGCTTACGACGGCTTGGTACAAAGGCGGCTATTGCAACTGTAGATGCGATGATTGCAGTGACTATTGACGCAAGCGATGACAGCAGTTACGACCTAAAATTTAAAAATCGAACGTATATCAGTAAATTATAATTATTAATTATATAATAGAAGAAACACAGTCTCCGCTGGTGAGTTCACGTCTGCAAGCTTGATACAATCCAATTCAAAGACAAAGGTCATGCAACGGTATACTCTAATACAAAATTTAAGGATACTATTATGTAAAGTGGTGTGAGTAAGAGAGAGGTAGCGAGTGCTTAAGATATACTATGCACCTGTATATCTATTTCAAATCAATTCTTACGTGTACTTTTTACTGGGATACAAAGACTAAAACTAATGCGTATACCTATACGTATGCTTAACACAAAGCAAGCGAGCGAAAGCAAAACAACAACACAAGGCGCCCAGCACGCACTGATCTACTATAACAGAGCAAGAAAGAGAGAGACAACTTGCAGAGATCAAAGCCTGCCAAAGTACGTGCTTAGAAGCCAACTAAAAATGGCTGCCACACGACCCACAACTAAGTAAAATGACAAAAAAAGCCTTTTAACTAAGGTGACCTGCCCCACTCCTCTTTTTACCAATCTGGCTCGAAGGACTAATGTTTAAAATAGACGTTAGTAAATGGACTGTATTTAAATTTTAATTACCGCCAAGTAAGAAGCAAGGGAGAGAGGGAAGATTAGGAAGTTTGTTACAATGACCCAGTCGTCTCTCACTTTATTAAAACACTGAACTCCAAGTTCAACGAAAACTAATTTATTCTATATTAATTAACTTCTCTTTACACTTAAAAAAAAAAAAATAATAAGCGCCTAGAATTTATAAAAAGTTATTAAAGGGAAATTAATTTAACTCGGAGCGCAAGAGCCTAGCAGTCTTACATGCACGCGCACATACATTCATACAAGCTTACACATATCATCTTATTCTCTCTTACTCGCGAGCAGTAGTCAGTTGACTACGTTACATAAGCGTACGATCGCGAATGTACTTGAATATTCAACATGCTCCCCGACTTTGCTAAACCGAAGGGCGAGCTACAAGATAAATTAAAAGTCTTTGATTTAAGCTAACAGAAATTGATCTAACAATTTTTTAACTATTACAATAAAAGCTCTAAGGAATATGAAGTAAAATAAGCAGCAATGGATCACTAGCTTTATAATTAATTAAATTAAACGCAAATATACCAAACTTTTAAAAATAAATGCTTACGTACAACAATAAGAGAACGCCTACTCTTTTACAAATCATTCATAATTCGTACGCAAGAGAATAAGTTTAGTCACTGGTCGCTCGAAAGTCGCAAGGATTAAGCGAAGTTTAACAACGCGGACCAAGCTATCTCTACCAGGAAACACGTATATCAGTGAGAATCGATAGAACGAACAGATTGCCTACCTCGAATCACCCAAAACTTCTGTCTCAGTGTAGTGAAAGTGAGTTGCGTACCTCCATGAAGCGTAAGAAGATGATATTCATGTATTATAAGGTTAACAAAGTGATTATCCAGTTGCAAGATGATGGGATACTTGCTAAGGTCGGTGATACACGATCGACTCAATCTACTCCCTACGCGAAGTGATGAATCAATTAATTCTGGTTTGAGTGGAAGGGGAGGACTATTTGGAGGTAGAGTGACGACAGTATCGCTTTCTCGGTTAGTTGGGTCCAGAATATTCTCAAGGATCTCATATTCTGGTTTAAAATACATTTGATGATACTGAATGAGAATAAACTCAGAACTTTCCAACTCATCACTGTTGGCCAATTCACATTCTAGAAGCAATCTGGAATTCACTTTCGAACCTGTGCAGCGTCTGGGTAAATTGCCGCTCGACGGCGAAAACTTACACAATGGAAGAAACGCAACTGCACCAAACCCACCACGTTATCAGCCAATACTAGTGAAGCAACTCACTAAAACGATATCCATTGCCTCTATTACAGCCACTGCACCTCCCAAAATCGACACACACTGATACCCTATAACACACGAACTTTGAATCTTATTTTTAGTCATCCATACTTTAAGCCAAGAAACAGAAATTTAAAAACCCTTTTAACATAGAGCAAGAAATAAACAAATCTCTGAACCAAGCTTAAAAATGACATTTTCTCAACTATTTAAATAATAATAATTTCGACAAAGCAACGTAGAAATGAATCAAAGACTAATTACTCTAACAAAAACGATCATGTACTACAGTTATATATCAGAGCTAGTAAAAAAGCGCAGCAGAACTACCCAAAAATAATAGAAATACCCTAGGAACGTAAAAAACTAGCTAAAGCTTGTTTTGTTCAAGGGTTTGAAGCCCCAGTTAATCGCTAAATGTGCCCGCCCGCATACTACTCAACTTTCAAAGAGTGCCACTAACATCCTGAGCGAGTTAAAAATCACTTCAGAGATTTTAGAAACCTAAAGCTACAGCAATACTTAGATATAACTATGTAACTAAAAAAGGGGAGAATAATTTCCCTTTTCTTACTAAGAATATCTTTATTTCATTTTTAGATATCAGAAATATCCTTCAGTTATATTTTAATTACAACCATGACAATGACGAGTGCCGAGATAGTACCTGAATTTTATTAACCACATTCTAACCTAGGACCGGTCTTAAACAAATACAAGATATGAAGATAATAGGCAAATTTTGGTCCATAGAGACTTACATAGGCACTAAACATCTAATAGAAGCTCACTATGACATCACCGACATTTAAAAAAATTTTAAAACCATCTTTCAGGAAAAAAACATCCATAATGACTCTTTGTCGTACAAAATAGAAGAATTAGCAATCAAAATGCAAGAACTAGGCAACCTCAACTCTATATTCTACAGATTATTAACATCGTTCAAAGCTAGCACCACAGCAACTTATCCTAAAGAAATTAGAATTTTCAAACATGTATTAGCACCCATCAGTAAACCATCGCTAAATGCAAAAAATGCACTTATTACGTAGACAATGAAATAAATTAAAGCGAGAAAGCAGCTACGAAGTGACTAATAAACTTACAGGCAAATCTTACTGAATTTAAAAAAAGAGCAAGCACACCCACTAAGACACAAGCGCAAGCAGACGTATTGATACTTCAAACCTATCACATCTTTGTCATCTTTAAAAGTCTCACAGAAAAAATTAACCAACTTAATGCAACAAAATAAGTTTATATTTTCAGAAAAATTAATACAGTATGTTAGTTATTTTATAAGCATTGTTTTTCAACAAGAAATTGTGATCCTGGTTCGAGCAATAAATACTCAATTCTTATATAAATACAGTCAACTCCGATTTCATGTAATGAACAGCAAAATTATAATACAATTTATAATTCTGCTCATACAAGTGATTAATTTTAAGCTATTAAAGTATATGTAACTGCCAGTATTTAAAAAAATAAATAGACGCAATAGCACGATCGTAGCTTGCACAATACCCACAGTAGATTATACAGCGCTAGCGAATGGTCATCGTAAAAAATATTTCATTGATCAATTAGAACAAAGTAAATGTCTTTTTATTAACGTTTATTTCTGCAAATTACTAACGCGTGACATCAAACTAAACGCTTCTGGAATAGAAATACTCCGTAATCCTAACAATATCGATCTCTACAAGTGTCATATACAAGTATTGAACGCTGGGCCGTCTTATATTATAAAAACATACAATGTTTTCTATCTGCTCTTTTTGACAGAACATAAACACAATATTACTGTCCTTTACAGAGAAAATAAATATTACTCGCCATCAGTTGGATATGGCATCATAAGAACAAACGATACGTAAACAGCAACATAATCATGCCACCTCTCACCCTTACGATATATAAACTTGAAAAAATTTTAAACTATACTAGTACGTATTTGCTACAATAACAAACGTATTTTACAGCTAATTTGAAGACGCAGGCAAATATCATCATAGCCGTGACAATACTCCTGATAAGCATAATGCTAGTCCTATCAATTCTCATTATATGTTACGTAATTTTCACTAAAAAGACTTTCGAAAAACTAATAGCAAAGCTATACTAAAACAACATCAGCTATACACCCATTGGTAGCATCAACCCTGACTTTCTCTGTGACTTTAAAAGCCCAATATGCACTCCAGAAAACAATGCAAGCCCCACAACCAAAAGGACAGAGAAAATTTGCGATGTCCTAAACTTTCCTCCTACAAGACTTGCACACAGCATAAGATCCATACATAGTAATGGGAAACGAGTCAAAGTCATAGAAGCAGTCACAAGAGAGGTGGTGCACTATTTAAATGTTTACAAAGACAATCTTATGACTCTATGACGATAACATTAACACCTCCCACTGTGATGGCCACCTGAGATTCCAAAATTCACAAAAAAAGTCCCAAGAAAATGGGAGTGGCCGAAATGAACAACCAATACCCTCGTCATCTAATAAAACTCTCCAGCATCTTAGTCATTGGTCCCAAATTTTCCTAAAGTTAAGACCATCTTTTCGCAGATCTAATTTATGTAAAGAAAGCAAAGCTTGTGACGCTCGCTTNTTAGTTAGCGTATGTCACAGATGGCAGCTCGGAGTTAGAGATGTTACTAGCATTTAATATTATATAATATGCTATATAGTATATATTTAGTTATTTTAAAATAACCAAACAACTTTGTTCTTTTTTAATCTGCAAAATAAATTTTTTCTATATTGTTTATTAACTGATTTATTTAATGTTAAAACACAAATCAAAACCACATTCGATTACCGAATATCCTTATTTAAGCAATAGTTGCACCATAACATTATTCTGTATAAAATATATTTACATTTGTATACTATCTGCCACAGAAGTGGGACTTTATACGTGGGGGCTCAAGCACCCACTTACTACGAGATATATAATTTTTTGGTCTAGGCTCTTCTTGTTACATACATACATACACGTACTTCTACTGTATAATGTTATTTCACCGATAACAGAGCCCCACGAAAAAAAAGTTGCGGTACTTTTGAGGAGACACATGTCATCCTATGAATTTTAAGCCACTGATTCTGAATTTAAAGTTAAAACAGCACCTTCCTCGATCAGTTTTAGAGATAACTTCAAAAGACCTAATGTTTGAGTATGTGATGGAAATACGTGGTTTTTACTTGGATTTTGCACTGCTGAATTAAATAATAAAGTCACATTTTTAGAAATACTGATAACTTAGCAACATAACCTTTAAAAAAAAGTATCAACTCTTGTTTGTAATTGTTTGAGCACCGTACACTCGTAGATTTTGAGGCATGGAATCTGAAATCCTAACGCTTAAATAAAAGTATACCTAATTAAAAAAACTATCTTTTTTTATACATATAGAGTCACTGAATTTAAATATTCTAGAAATTATTTCGTTTTCTACGATTGTCAGTAGACATAACCTTAAAAATTCTTATGTTCAAGTGCTTGAGGTCCTAATATTACAGCATAATTTTGAAATTTTTTTAACGCACTGGACTCAGGAAAGAGCCAGGTTAGACATTGAGTAAAAAATTTGGTACAAAACATGTATAAAATGACGATGATACCTTTCAAATTGCTTTCAAGAAATTTGCTGACAATTTTCTTTACATTTTTACCACTATTACTTTACTGATTTTAGAGCAAGCGCATTACCGAGGTTATGTGATTTCAATAAAAGGGCCCATAGTCCTCAAAAACCAAGCGTAAGAAGTCTTGGAACCCTTAACAGAAATGTAGCTGTTTTATATATTTTTGGCACCTAATTTTTATTCCACTACTTTAACATTAATAATTTTTGTAGATGCACACACATATATGTATACACACATTCGCGCGCACTTTTATAAACACATCTAAAAGAATACGTGCTCACTTACTTACTCATTTATCTACACGTTTACACTTATGCTTGGGAATCAAATGTTTAATATTTGATTGTCACATATTTCGTATTTGATTATCGAATGTTCAATATTTAATTGTCAAATATTTAATATTCGAGTGTCGAATATTGAATATTTTTTTGTCATATATGTAAGTATTTATTGTTTGCTGTAATATAGCACATTACAATAATAAAATTTTACAAAATGTACAGGTGATAGGAGATTTATGGAGAGAAATTTTTATGGCAGACAGTCATGCAGGTAAATGTTTCAATTATAACCAAAAATTTCGTCATAAGTTCAAAAAATTTTTTCTTCTAATTGTATGCTCACATGGTAAAAACTTCGGTTTTCACTGGTGCGCGATAAATTAACTAATATCATTTCAATTTTTGAATATGGTCTCTAATTGTTGAATTACTTTTTGTTTAAAAACATTAAATGTTTAAAATGTACATAATTGTTAAACATTGTTACTATTGTTTTATAATAGTGTTCATATTTACGATACTTTTTCAAAGACATAAATATAGCATAATATCGTAACACTGTTAAAGTTTCTTTACTATTGAATCACATTTATATTTAACTAAAATAGGCTTAACGTTTATTTGTTCATTAAAATTGCTTGAATTACTAAATAAAGCTTAGTACCCTAATATGTACAGTTCTTAATATTGATGAATTATTTGATTCTCTTAATGGAATTATCTTTTAAATTAGTTACTTATTGTTTTTTCGATGAAACTTCTCTTGGGAATTAATAAAAATAAATAAAAAATAAAACTAGTCAAATTTTTTTTCAAGTATGTGCAAAACAAACACATAAGCTTTCATGTTTCATGAATAGGGACACGTTCTACAAATAGGTATATTTAAACCTGATGTGCATTGAGGAGCAAGAAGCAACCACCGTAATTATAAATTGTAAAATAGTTAGGCCAAGCTCTGTCTACTCTGGCGTGTTGTTGAGCAAATCAGTACAAACTTTATGGTGACACATACTATTATTCAGATGCTACGGATGTATTAACGTGTGATTTTCTATACATGCACGTATGTGACAACACATCAGAATCTTGTATTCCAGTATTTACAATATTTCATCACGGGTTTATCTCTTTGTAGATGTATATCTATATTACATACTTCTTACCTGAATTATGCATGTAAGTATAGATTTATATAGGTGAGTTTAGCAAGCTACTCGCCAGCAGGCCAGCCAGCAGCAGAAGCACTTTATATGTATAGGCACAATTCACAGCCACTGCAGGTAGTAGAGAGAGACCACATGACCATGTTTTAAATCTATGTCAATTTTCAGAAAGTCACCTCCCAAGCCCAGGTCCCAAGCGTCCTATAAAAAGCTTCGCTTGAAAAACAGTCAGAGTCACCCCCCTGAATAGTGAAATAGGTAGTTGAAGTCTATAACTGCTACGTAATGGTCCTTCGTCATTTCTGAGATAAGCTACGTTCACTATTATGTTACTTTTTTATTTAAGATAAAGCGATACTACAAGATGCTTTTTAAGCTTTTTTTTTAATGAATATTGTGGGATCATATATGTCACTAAGGAAGTATAAGTTAGCGTATGTCACAGATGGCAGCTCGGAGTTAGAGATGTTACCAGCATTTAATATTATATAATATGCTATATAGTATATATTTAGTTATTTTAAAATAACCAAACAACTTTGTTTTTTTTTTAATCTGCAAAATAAATTTTTTCTATATTGTTTATTAACTGATTTATTTAATGTTAAAACACAAATCAAAACC